>VYZT01041647.1:66617-119883 GCA_013400735.1 Pomatostomus ruficeps | reverse complement strand
ATATATATATATATGAAATATGACTTTCTGGCTCGCTTTTGCAGCAAGGAAATCTGTTGAGAAGAAAGTTTATCTGACCCATTTTACCATTGTGGAAAGCCCAGAGCAGATTGCTAAGCTCAAACATGGTTTTAGTTTGAAGTAACTAGACATATTTTAAGAAGCAAGTACCAGAGCTCTGTCTCTTTGCTGTAAGTCTCTTGTTGACATTTTAACTTCATTGAGAGGACAGGGACAACCTCCTTCTTGAGTTGATGAAAGCCATTTTGGTCAAAATTGGGTATTTTGGCACTTAGGGTTGGACTTACAGGGCTCTATAAGAGGCCAGCACACACCAGAAAAGATTATATAAATTTTCTGAAAAAACAAGCAGACAAGTTCATGCAGATATGTTCCTTGGTGATTAGTGAATACAACCACCTGACTACAGCCTCAGAAAAAGTAGTTGTTGTTTTCCAAAACAGAGTACCAGGGGAAAGATTTTTCTGTATGATGTGGACTGTTTTCAATACTTAACCATTCTGAAAGTCCTAATTATTGAGTTTATTAAGTATTTCCTCGCTCCCACCAGTGGTGGTATATGGGAGTTTTATCTCCTTTTTCTCCATGCAGCTTTTTACTTTTGTCCCACAGCAAGAACCTTAGGTGAAACCTGTGGCCTCAAAACTGGAAGCCCTCTGAAAGAGACACATTTAAATGTGTGCTGAACTTGTCCATCACACTCAAGAACAGGCAGCATATGCTAACTCAGTACTTGATGAAGAAGGTCAACCAGAATATGGGCATCAATAAAGCAAATGTACAGCCATTTCTCTTCTGAAAGGTGGGCAACTTCCTGTTAGAAGGGTTGTAGCTCCTAAAACTCTGCAGTAAGAAGAAATACCTGTAGAAGCTCTTTTTAATACTCATCAGGTGCTCCTCAACAGGAACATCTGCCTGAGTCAATGACATTCAATGCTACAGCACCACTGAGGTGAAGATGGCTTTTTGTAGTCTGAACTACTTTAAAGCAATAAGAAATGCAGTATTCTGTAGAAGCTGTTGTCCTCCTGGTGAATTTGTCATGGATATTTTTATGTTTGTCTTCTATATTAAAGACCTTGGAGATGTGAGATGATGTGAGGATCCCAGCTTTTGTCTGAATCAAGCAAGTGTACCAACAGGGAAGATGCTGCTTCACTGGGGAGAAAGTCTGTGAAAATGCACCCTGCTCCACTGTGGTTTTTGTTCTGAAAGCCTTTAATGCTTAGGCACTCTCTTGGGAGAAAAAAAAGGCATTTTCAGGGAGTCATTTATGCCACCTTAAATAGATGTGTTGGCTTTTCCATACCCATTAGCCCACAGCAAAAGACAAGACATCTAATTTTCTGGTGCATGAATAGTTGACTGAAGTGAGTAGAAGCCCAAGTCAAGCTCTGAGAGAACCTAGCCCAGATGGCAATTACAAAGAGCTTCATATGTATCACTGAAGTTTTATTATTTTTAAGTCCAGATGATAATTCCTGGGGTCCTAAATGATGAGTATTCAGCACTGGCATTTGGCAAAGCTATATCTGCTTATTTTTATTTCAATTACACATAAGTCAAAAATAGTCTTGTTTGTATTTTAAGGCACAGCAAAGAGGGAGTATAAATTCCCATAATGTGAGCTTTTCAATGAGGTTTCATTTCAGTTTTCAGTTCATTTTGTAAAGTGAATTTACAATAGAAGTGCTGCCAGTGGACATTAAAGCCAAAAGTATGCTGGCTTCAGCAATGGAGAGATAAACCTCTCCTCAGATGGCGCTTTTGGTGCAGAGAAGTGTCTGTGTCAACAAAACAGTCCTCAAAAATGTAAAGGACTGCTGCAAAGAGGAAGGGAATAATCAGATCCCACGCCTCTTGAAGATAGGACAAGAAGTAATGAGCTTAAATTGCACTAAGAAAGATTCAGGTTAAAACCCTTTTGTGATAAGAATAGCAATGCACTGCAAGACACTGCCTGGGGAGGTGGTAGCATTTCCAGCACTGAAGGCCTTCAAACCCCAAAGATAAGCATTCTTTCAGGAATGACACAGGTGCCATGGGCCAGGGAAGGGACTGGTGACCTCTGGAAATCCCCTCAAGCCCTTTGAGGTGATGACTTGTTGGGGTTATGCACTTTGGGAAGGTCTGTGATGTGAAACTCCTGGAGAGTTGTGCCTGTTGGAGGTTTTCATCTGTGACAGAGGCTCCGTGTTGTTAGGTCTGGGGAGGTCTGAAGAGTGATACATGAGTTTGGAGGAAATGAGAAGGAACACACTAGCATGCCTAATTTCAGGAAAAAATAATTTAGGCAAGTTGGGTAGACCATGAAGTCCAAGTTTTTCAATGGACCCTCTTCTTGCTTTTCTGATGAACTCTCAGGGTACATCATTGTCCAGCTGTCTTGTTGGCCACAGATATCCCTGTGTGAAAAAGCAGGAGAGTTGGAGTGTTTCATTTGCACCATTCAGCAAAACAGGAGATTGCCAAAACCTTGAGGAGAGGGAAAAAGTGATGGACATGGGGGGAAATGCACTGGAAGGAGAAAGAAAACTGAAGTATCAGGAACCTTTAGAGGGCAGTAAGAATCCTTGGAGGGGAAAAAAAGAGCAAAACAAAGAAGGATGTAGTAGATTAGAGATGGAACAGGGTGTTAAACAGGGAGCTGACAGGAAGTGTTCAAGGATTTTGGTTGACAAACCTCCCAACCACAATGAACTTCTCAGGTATTGTTTGTACCTGACAATTTTCTAATAACGCCCATGAACAGAGCTTTTGCTGATAAGCTCAGGTTGACTAGTAGTGGTATGATAAATATGTTTCTACTTGGCCCCTGCCAAGATATTAGTGGCAATTTGGTCCTTTAAACTCGGGATGGCATGATCCGCTTTTCTGGTATAAATATAAGGAGTCAGTAAAACAAATGAAACCCAAAAAACCTTGAAATGCTACCAAGTGCTTTCCTGTGCCACTAAATGATTCCTCCCTGAGGAAAGAAACCGATTCCTGGTGCCAGTATGCAAATTTGTGTACGTGTTCATCCATGTTTGTGCATTATGCAGGCACCATACCCGGGGTGCACATGACCTGAAGGGAAAGGTGGAAGCAATGGGATGAGCCCATGTGCCCACTGCTCCAGAGGGTGGTGTCACCACCACAGTCCCACTCTCAGTGGTAACTTTCTTGAGAAAATTTAGACTCCCAGACATGCTGGGAATTTACTCCACATGAGCAAATCATGTCTGAATTTTGGCTCTTCACACCACAAGGAAAATTCCCAATTTTATTTGCCAGGTGTTTCCCAAGGTAGTATCCCCTACCCTATTAAAAATGCTCTTACATCGTTATTCATTAAACATTTGCTGTATGATAACTCCATTGTGCCACTGCTTTCCAGCTTTCTGTGTTTGGTTGCTCACAGTAAAATTGCTTTTACACTAACAGGACTGCATGGGGCAGATTAATATGCTGCTGCACATAGACACTTGCCTTGCCAACTGGTCCTAGTTAGTCGGTTTGAGCGGAAAACCATGAGAGAGATTTGAAGTGAGAAGGCACACAAATCTAAAGCCAGGATCTGACACGACGTTAGCTGTTTTGCCACCTTATCTGTGGGTCCCCACTTCCCGAGTATGTTACATAAAATTACTACGTCGCATTTTTAATTATGTTTGTTTTCCTCCTTGCAGTGCCCATTTCTTACATTTCTTCTTCAATGTATATAGTACCCCAGCAACATCCGCATTTATAATTACAGAAGATAAAGTTATAATATTCCTGAGGCAAAACTGCATTTTAACAACTGTGCTAATGTGGAAAACAACTTGTGCAGAATAAATATGCCCTACAATTAGTGGTATGCCGACATTTTTCATGGTTACCTTACATATAAATAAACTCAAGCCACTGACATTTTTCCTAAGGGCTTTTATCTTTGCAGCCCCAAAACTGCAGACAGATTTGTTGTAAGTAACACTATCGCCATAATAAGTTTGAAAGCCCATTATTTTTCTAAAATTTCATCTGCTTTTGCATCTGCATAGCTTGGGGCTGGGCCGGTGGGTCTGATATTGTCTGTCTGATGAACCATGGGCGCGTCCTGGGCTCCCCAAAGCCTGTCATTTGGCTGAGGCTAACAGGAGGTGACTGGGCAAAGCCGTTTCACCTGAGGGTGGGCCAGGTCACAGGTCACTTGTAATAGCTTCTCCATGCATCTCCAGACCTGTAAATGAGACCAGAGCCTGACTCACTCCACTACACTTTCTTTGTCTTAGACGGATGCTCTAATCAAACAAATTACCTAGCCTGTGATCACAGCCACTGAGCCAGAGATGGTTTTGCAGACACTTGTCTGGAGGCCTCCAAGCCCCCTCGACCGTGCAGTGCTGCTTAAAAGAAAGGGCTAATGTTTTCCACTGAAGGTAATAAAAAGATCATGGTCATTTGGCTAAGCTGGCCTCGGAAAAACATCCCCAGAGACACCGTGGGACCCAGTTTGACACATGCAGCACAGCAAAGGGCACATATAGGAAATAATGAAGGCTCTGGCTGCCCCCAATGTGGGGGTACACATGCCATGGCTCTATGGTCCCAGTGCATCTCTGTAAAGCCTGAATGCTACATCAGTAAAAGAGTAGGTGCACCTAACCTCTGGGTAGGATCACTCTCTGCTTGGGGTTTTATTTTCTTTTTTTTTAAAGGAGAAAAAGACTGAGATGGGCAAGAATCTCATGGGAAGAAGGTGAGCCCAACCATAAATAATTGGGCTCATCCAGCACCAATAGAGAAAAGCATACAGGCGTGGTTTGTTTATTGTAAAAGTCAGCCTTAGGCAAAGGATTTAAAACTGATCAGCCTGCTACAAACATATTATATTAGTCTTATATTTATTTATTGCACAGTCCTTTAGTTTTATTTATTGACTGTCATTTCCCACTGTACTGCAGGCAGTGCTGTCACTGTATTTTCTTAAAACTTTCACAATAAATTTGTGAACATTAAAAAAATCCCAGCCATCCCATATTTTTATCCTGTGTTTTCCAGATATTTTGGCTTTTATAGAAGTAATGTCAGTTGTTTACTTGATTCTGACTCAATGAAAAAAAAAAGAAACAAACCACCACCCTAGGTACTTTCTAGTTTCAAATGTTTTGTGTGATTGTAAAAGAGAAAGAAACCAGTTTTGACTGAGAGAATGAGCTACTGCAAACAATCTGTTGCTAATATAGTCAAATTGCTAGTGATATTTTGAGAAAACAATTAAATTGGAAGTGGGGTTACTTTGGTGTTTATTGTCTGTGACAGCTTCTTTTGGAAACAGGCTCAAGGGCTGCCGAACTGAGGCTGTGATGATGTGTGAATAATACTTATCATCAATACAGAGCCAGCCAGCAAAGTGGGGAATTACAAAATAGGCAAACTCACCTGTTAGACATGTCAGGATGGGCAGGGAGCTGTTACATGGTCACAGGTGGGTCCTTCTACTTACCTGTATTTGCACTCTGCAGCATCAACGTCCTTTTATTGCACTAGGAATTGGGGGGGAAGATGCTTAGGCGCCTCCTGAGTTTGAGTTAAAAAATCTGCATAAATTTCGTTGTTGGAGGGAAAGGTATCATATACTGGAAGAAACACATTTGAACCATGAGTCTAACATCTCACGGGAAAAGTCTGGGCAAAATTCCCATGGATTTTCCCGCATCCAGGTTTTCACTGCTGGTTGTCACTGTGATTAGTTCAAGGTGTAAACAGACATGCCCTCGGCAAGCAGATGTGCTAAAAGAAGAGGTTGTCACCCACCACCAGGACTCCCACTTCTACTTTAACACCCTCTGGTGGAAAACACCTCCTGTCCCTCCCCACCAGCAAAGCTGCTCACCTGGGTCCATCTTGCCCCATTTTGAACACCTCCAGGCAATGCTCCAAAAACTTCTGCTGAGAAGAAGCCATTCCCATGCAACCTCCACTCAATGGGCTGCAGCCATCACAAAGAAGCTGAGTGGGCATAAAAAGGTTGCCTCAAGTCTACCAAAATGCTGTGAAGGCTTTGCATAAGCCAGTGATATGGCTGGGTCAGCAGTATTTGACTGAGATCTTGTCATGCCATCACATACAAGCTACCACAGAAAAGGCATTAAAGAGTGATGGTAATTTTCAGTTCAAAGAGGCCAGATCGTTGGAAATATGTGACATTGTAAAATGGTTACAATGGTTCAGTTACTGAAGTTGGTACCACTGGAAGAGGTCATCACCAGCCCCAGCCCACACCATCCTGTGTGGATCTTCAGCAAGTGCTGAGTGTGGTGCTGCTCCTCAGTGTCAATATGTTCAAGCATAGCAGAGAGGACTATTTAGCCCCATCTGTGTATTGGTTGGTGAGTTGCAGAGCTTGCATTTGCAAGCTTTTCTGTTGTGGCAGAAAGTCTAGGAAACACTCCTTTATATCTCCTATGAGAATACTAGAGCTCACAATATCTTCTGGCTCCAGAAGCCGGAGATTTAGGAAAAGCATCAGCTGCCATCTAAGGGGGAACAAAATCAGGTGAAAGGTTTTGACAGTGAGAGACAGTGTCTCAGGAGCTCTCTCATTTTTGTCCTCTCTGCAGAACTGCTTGCATCAAGACCTTAAAACCCCACTGTAAAAGCTGTTTGTGTGAGAGCAGATGGTATTTCATTGTCTTTTGCTACTGATCTTGAATTATCAGCCTTTATAATGAAAATGCCAATTCAGCCTTGACTGTTCTGCTATAACTCTACCAGGACCACTATAATGCACACACCATATATACTGAATATTTATTATGGTACTGTGCATATTATTTATTGTATATGCAGCATATTTTGTAGGTGAAAAATGATACCTTATCTAAGTCAATGAGCATAACCCGGAAAAATATGGCAGAGTAATCATGTGATTCATAATTGACATCTGCTCTCCAAAGACTTGGACAGAATCTGAATTTTCAGCATGCACTGGAAATGCACTTCTGTTTGCTGGTCTGGGCAAAACCATGCCACTGCTCTCTCCAGCAGCTCCATCAGTCTTCTGTATTTCCTTAATTCCCTGGGTGCATAGAAAAGCTGGGCCAGGCACATGCTGAAAATATTTCAAGAAGTTGCAAAAAGTGCTGATGTTTTTTAGTGTCCAGAAATAAGACAAGGAAGCGGTTTTTTTCTGTCTAAATGCTAATGAAGAGCAGCCTGTTCTCGTCCTCAGGGTTTTCACAGATTCACAGTGGGATTTTATGTGTACATGTGTGTTCATGTCTATATGAGTGTATCTGCTGCTCCGATTTCACCACTCTCTTGGATATCACCACACATCCTGGATGTGGCCAGACCAGTGAAACCTCTGCAGCCTCACCCGCCTCCAGCACTGACTCTTTGGTTCAATCCTATCGTAAATCCCCATTTCATGAATGTGCTTTTTCTGAAACAGCATACATGTTCCTTGCATGTACTTGAAACAGCATGTGGTCAAATTGCTGAGAAAAAAGTATTTGGGGTGTGGTGGTCAATGGTTTTTGTCACTTCTGCTCCCTCTGGTCCTGAGAAGCTCATGGGGCAGTGGGTGATCTGGCTGCATTCAGGTCCTTTAAACAGGTTGTCCCATCAGCCTAATTATTAACCAGATTTCCAGACTTAATATATCAATGGGATACACAGGCATCAGTGAACAACAGCCCAGAAGAGAGGAGGGATGCAGAAAAATCCACAGAAATTGCATTTTAGGGAAAGTCATATCTGCTCTACAGAGACTTGACCGAGTTTATGGAGAATAGAAGGGTGACGAAGCTGGAATTTGAGAAGTGGAGTTGTGTGAAGCCCCTCAGTTCAACAAGGACCACAGTTTGGGAAAATTTCCTTTTGTCATCTTAATTTTTCTTGCTTTTGTGGATTCTTTAGTGTCTCCAAGTGCAGCTGGAAGTAATCTAGAGGCATCCCAGCCCTTTGCAGCCTGGCTGCGATATGGCATCCTTGCACGTGTGGGAGGGAGGGCGAGGGGGGAGAGGAGAGGATGAGGAAGGCTTTATCAGTATAAACAACAACGGGGGCATAGCAAGAGTTTTCGAACAAGCGTCCAAATCACATTATCAATGGCATCTAGAGACCAGCCCACATCTTTATTGGTGGTGCTCCTGCTGCAGGAACGTGGCCAAGTTTGTCTCAGCATTCAAGCTAGTCTTCCTTGTCAATGACTTTTTTTTTTTGGACAGATAAGGCTCTGTTTATAGCACACTTAAAAGCAATAGCTGAAGAGAACAGAGGCTTCACCACTTTGATATGCAAAAGACAACAAATTTTATGTATATATGAGGGGAGCTAATCCTGCTCTCACTGAAGCCTTTTGGAAGATTCCCAGTGACTTTGCAAAGACTGAATTATGGCCAGCTTTTGGGTTTGTTTTTTTTTCATTTTCCTTCCCCTCTTGCAAGATGTCAGGAATAAATATTTTAATTCAAAATGGCACTGCGGTGCCTTGCAGGGCTGTGGGCAGGGACCCTGTCCTCAGCAGCCTCCGGCACTTTTCCCAGCAACAAGGCGTGCAGCCGGAGCATGGCCCTTCGGCGAGCACAGCCACACCGGGGAGGTGCCAAAACACTGCAGAGCAAGGCCGTTGTCAGCTAGCAGACAGGCTGTTTTATATATTCAAAACTCACAAAAAATATAAATAGTTCAGTTCACTCAGTGCCCTTCTGAGGAACCTGTATGCTGTTTGCTATGTGCCTGCTATGGAATAAGACATAAGAACTAATTTTAGAGATAATTTTAAAATATTTCAGGTCCTCTAGGTATGTCAGATCAATGGCAATAAAGCCAGCAATCAGCGCTTTATACCAAATAACCAAACCTGGTTTAGTTATGCTGCCCTTGCCCCAGGAGAACTTGGTGGCCAGGCAGAGAGGACAATGGCTTTACTGAGAGCAGGAGAGGAACAAGGCTTTTGAACAGTGCCTGCAAAGAAATCCTCCTTAAAAATTTGTTGAATTTTAATGAAAGAAGCTCATAATGTGTAAGAGGGAGAATGCTGTTATGTCACAGTGGACTTGCTTGCATGTCGAGCCTGGGAGCTGTTGTGAAGGCTCATAGTCTGTATCATGGGACTCAGTGTGCCTTGGAACAGTGCTCGAGTAGTCAGTCATTTCATACATCCAGCATGTGCCCATACATATGGATAGGTAGAGACATGCACGTACATTTATATATATGTCTGTGTAAATCTGTATATACATATATGCATATATGTGTACATATTTATAGACAGACTGCATATTATTGAATATACATGCTATACCTTTGTATGCATGCATACATATGTATATGTGCTTAGGCTTCTATACATTTTTATGAGGAAAACAGAACATAAAAAAGAGAAAATGAAATAATGTAGATAACTAACAAAATATAATAAATATGCATATTTAAATACATCTGGAGCCTTTGCATGTATACAAATGTATAGGTGGAACAGTTCCACGGACATTTTAACTTTACAACTAATACAGGAAGAACCACATTACATAGTGTTTATAGTGGATAATTGCTACAAAGCAAATCAGAGTAACCAAGTTATCCTCCTCATATATGGGTCCATTTAAAGAGACTGCGACAGTCAGGATGTGACCAGCCTTCCCAAGAGGAGTTCTGCAAATGGTACTTGGAAATGTCCTTAGTGACATGGTCTTCGGCCTTGAAAAGTGTCTGGGCTGCCTTGGTGGGCTGGTGCGGCCAGCACCCAACACCCCCGGCACAACTCACACTCCAGCTCTCCAACAGCAGGTGCAGTTCCAACATGTGAACATCCGCTTTAGGTATGTTTGGAAGTTTAAAAATGAATCATCATTTCCTAATGGTCCTACCTCCTAAATGCTTCTACTCTACTTATTATCACATCATTTAAGCATCCTAGAATGGGACTAGGAAACCCCAGTCTCTGGTCAAAAGAATCTAAAGTGCATTTTCTGGGTGCAGGTTTAAGTTTCTTCCCAGGGATACTTAGTCTTGATGACTGTCTTCCAGGCAAAGCAGAGAGATTGCCTTCTCCTGCCAAAAGGGGTAGAGCAATATTTGGCCATATTTCTGATGGCAATTGTTGGCATGCTGCTTGGACGGGCTCGTACCCTGCTTATGTGAATTTTATTCAAAAAACCCATGATACTGGTTGGAAAAATGATAATGAGAAATTTGATAGTGTTTCTGAAAGTCAAACAAACATCACTGTGTCACCCGGCTAATGCCAAAAGTTTATGCTGAGCCTGATTTTCACAGGGATAAACCCAAACCACCAAACATGGCTGATGCAAGCAAGTCACAGGGATAGCCAGGCAGTAGGTTTTGCCAAAGCCCAGCTTAGACAGATGCTCCATAGAGTCCCTGCCCCCCAAAAAATGTAAAGCAGAGATTACTTCAATGTTTTACAGGTTCAAAATAAATGGAGTGACTTCTTAGTAGGGACAAAAATTGATTTAGGCTTCTCAGGAAACCACATAATTCTCCTTCCCTGTGGTACTCAGTTCCTCCAGCACATGCCCACAGTAGTTGTGAGCCGTGGGGTATCAGCTACAAGAATTCCTTCACCAGAGGAGCTCTCCTGGGCACAGGAAAATTTCCTTTTCCCCTCAGTTACTGGTGTTTGATGTCTTAATTTGTCAAGCCCTTGGTTTTGAGCAGGAGAATGCACAGTCCTCTGAGAATAATGTGGGATGCCCATCTTTGTGGACAGGACCAGAGAGGGATCAGCAGGCCATTTCCCAATGCTTTTCAAATGCCCTTATTGAATGAAGGAGGGGCAAAAATCCTGGAGATGTCAGAAATGCCAACAGTGAAGGAAAGAAAGAACGAAGGAAAAAGCACACTCACATCTGCAGCTGATTTAACCATATAAATAAATAGTAGGTTCCTCTGGCACTCCCAGCACAAATAATTAAATGGTGCACTTGGGTTCTAGGACACCAAAATACAGAGGGAAATGAGAGAGAGTGACATGTATGTATTTGTCCCAAATCATATGTTTATGTTTTTTCCCTCTATGCAATTAAAAATTCATTAATAACTATATAACTAAAATAAAAGCAGGCAGTGAGGCTGGACTGGGCTGTGCATCAGACTGCATGTGCAGGGAGCTGGGGGCTGCTGTGCCTGGACTGAGACTGGGGCTCTGGTTTTATTTAGGGCCACGCCTCGGCAGTTTTAAGACAACACAATGCAATTACTCTGACCACAAAATGTTCTGCAAGGGCCTGATGGTCCCCGATGCCACCAGGAAGGGAGATGCTGGGAGCAGGGCAGCTTTGCCAAAGCCTCTGCTATGGGGCTGTCAGCAGTCATCTCCCTTCTCAGGCAGCCCCGAGATGTTAAGGTCAGCTTAACTCCATATATATCTGCCAGACCCAGGGATTCATTTCCCGTAACTACCTGCTTTTTTCCCATGTAGGTGTACAGCTGAGGATGTGTGAGATGGATGCTGGCATCCAGAGCTTGAAAAATGTTCTTTCCTCCTCTTAAAAAGTCTTTGCCAATGCTGGGAACCTGCTGCCTCTGTTCAGGTGAAGCTCCCTTGGCACTTTTTCTTAGGAGCAATGAAGACATCAAGCCTTATATGGATTCTGTTATTATTTTGTTTTATTGTGTTGTCATTTTATGAGGGACTTAAGGCCCACAGGGAGCAGGAAGGCGCTACTAACTGAACCAGGGTGGGGAGCAGAGGAGGCACGTCGAGGCTGCCTGGTATCGGGGAATGATTTCATCCAGAGCCCTATTGTGGCAGGGAAACAATTCCTGTTTACCAACAGGCCCACTATTGTGCTGCTGGTGCCAGAGGAAATCTGTGGCTGAGCAGGGTTGCACAATTGCCAGTGTGGTCCCTGCCAGAGCCCTTGGCTCCGTGGAGCTGGGACAGCAGGCAGGGCTCAGCATGGCATGTGGGTACCAATAGACCTTGGTGAGGCAGCCTGAACCTGGCCACGCAGCCACAGGCTGTTATTATTTTGCTGTGAGAATCAGAGGACTGATCCATGCTGATACACCCCCTCCTACTTGCTTCCCTGCCCTCTTGCATCAATCTGGGGGTCCTTGGGCCAATGAAATGTGTGGTCATACAAGTGGTGTTATGGCTACTGCATGGGATCCAAGCAAGAGAAGGGTGAGTCAGTTTATATCATCCTTTTATTATTTTTAAAGCTGGACTTCATGTAGGTAATGTTAATAGCAAACCAGAATGGGATTTGAGAGTTATGACAAGTGGTGCTGAAGCATTTCAATCTCCTTATCTCTTTCCCAGACTTCTACATCCAGAATTTAGATCATCTAAATGCAAACCCCAGTGCCTCTGGCTCCCTCTTCTCCTTGCAGTTCATTCCCTTTTAAAATGGACATTCAATTTTAACCTGTGGAGTAGGAATGGAGCAGCTGTGAATGGAATGGAATGAAAGAGACATAATGTTAATCTGATTTGCACATCCAAACTCCACTGCCAGCACCTCTGAACTGAACCCTCAAAACCCTCCAGGCCATAAACACTGTGTGTCTGGACAAGGAATCCACACCAAGTCACTATCCATGAATATGACATAAAGTCTCAGATAGTCAGAGAACTTTGGAGGGTCAAAAACTCCTTGGGGGCTTCCTAGACAGCACACAGCACAGCTACACATTGGCTGTGGGACTTGGCAGCTCCTGAGATGTCTAGGCTGGGTTTTAAGGGATATGTAGGCATAACTTCTAGTTTTACAGTTGTGTCCATGCTCACATGGCTGCAGCTCACACAGCTACATGAGCTAATTTTCATGAAGTGTTTTGGGGGCTGTCAGCAAAGCAGATCCTGTATAGAACAAGTTATGGCAGAGATCTGGGATTTAGCTGCATTTCTGGAGGGTTTCACTGCACACCCTGGCTTGAAGCTACTGTAGGTGTGTCACTGACTGTAAGCAGCAACGTTCTCCAGTTCCTGCAGCACACAGATCTGGTTGGTTGTTATCCTCCACCTGCTTCATCTACCCTGTCACCTCATGGGGGGCAGCCCTTGGGGTTATGATTACTGGTCCTACCCCAAAAGTCTGTGCTGAAAGATAACAAATGACCTGATTTTTCACATCTCCTTTGAAAACTTGAAAACAGAGCTACACACAAGCTCAGCTGGGCTGCAGCAATACTAACCAACCCCTTAGGACTTCTGTGCATGAAAAGAGACCTGGACAACCCTGAGAGAACGAAACAGTCAAAAATGGTTTAATTTCACCAAGCAGGGACTGGGAGCAGCCTCCAAGCCTGGCTGTTGTTTCTCCATAAGAGCATTTATAGAAGCATCCGAGCAGAGGGACACATGCTTCTGTGGTGTCATGTCAGAATTTCAGCAAAACCATGTAATTCGGGCACGTGTGCAACCTTGTATTTTGTTTGGGGGTTGGATTTTTTTATTTTCTGTCATAGGCTGCTGGCAGATAAAGTACTATTCCCTCAGCCTGTTATGAGTGTACACTGAGCCATTCCCAGCCAATTGGAGCTTTTCCACAAGATGGTACTTAGCCCAGTCTGTAATTGAAACAGGGCATGGATGCTCCTGGGGACGGCAAACGTCAGCCAAAAAAACAGGCCACAATAGTCAAAGATATTTAGTATACAAATAAGAAGATGTTTCATAAATATCTTATAAAAACTGTAATTTACTTCCCAATATTTCAGCAGATTATCTTAATGCAAACAGCAGATGTATTTTGGAATGATGAGACAAATGTTTAGCAAAATTAAAGTTATTCATGTGCAGTCACACAGGGAATATTTGCATGATATTTTACTAATTGCTCTAAAATCTGAATTGTAGCAAATAAACAAACAGGGGGAAAAATAAACCAGCAGAAAGATTAGCCCCAGGCCTCTCTTTTTAAGTTCTCTGAGTCTTTCTTCAACTGCTCAACCTTTTTTCTCTGGTGTCCTTGGGTTCTTCCTGAGTCTCCTCATCACTCTTCTCAGGCCTGTTACCTTTTTGCTTTAGACGCTTGTTTTTCCCCTACGGGATTTCTTCTGAGAGGGGTTTGATTTTCTTCTTCCCTTGGAGTCGAAGAACCCTCCCCTGGCCTGTAGTTCTGCCTGCTCCTGTTACTTATTGTTTGACTGGAGTCAACAAGACCAATTTCCAATGGCCAAATTTTCATTATCATTTTGGGAAAGTACTTTGCTATTGTATCAAGCTCAGGGATTTCCCCAAATAGGATTAGCCATGCAGAAAAACCCAACACAAAAGGAGTAGATGCTTTTATAGTGGCCAGGAATTCAGGCTTTGGTTACTTTAACCTTCTCTTACAAGTTTCAAGTTGCAGCAGCAAGGATCGAGTTGTAGTTGCTGATTGTTATGACATTATTTTTTGTCAGGTCTATTTATTTGGTCTCCCGGAAAAGAGAATGTATTTTGAGACGTCAAAATATTTTGTTCGCCTTCATTTGGTTGTAAGAGGAGCCTTAGGTGAGGTAAGAAAAATGTATGTTTATCAAAATGTTGGTGCACAGTAGAGGGTTACATGCTTGTATATGTTTCATCCACCCAAAGGAATGATGAGGGTACAAAAAATCAAGCAGTAGGAATTTAGCAAAGGTCAGAATTAAAACTGATATATCTTACATAGAAATCACATTGACTGCAGGAGCAAGTGGGCTGCAGAGCTGGAAACAGAAGTCCTTGGTTTCACACTACAGCTGCTTTTTACCCAAGGTGTTGGAGTTCTTATAACAGTGAGTGTCTTATCATCCTTCTGTCCATCCATGTAGGTGGGTAGAAAATGCACATTTACATATGACTTCTATGCAAAGGGAATTTTTTTAGCATCTGAGTCTTTAAGATCACATTGTAAGTCATGTCCCCGACACTGAAAATTCTCCCTGTTCCGTTTTGGATTCTGGAGGAGAGTCTGGGAGCCTTGGTGGGAGTCCAGCCTGATGTGGGGTGCACACCTCCTCTTAGCTCACACAACAAGCATTTTCAGGATCCTGCTCTTCATGCTGGCCAGTATTTTCATTTTAGCCTTCATTTTCTTTGTGGTTATGAGGTGCAGGTGGATGGGGATGCTGAGCTAAATGCACAGGTAGGTGCTAAGAAATTGTAGAAGTTGTACACCTCAGTCCTCTGAGGTTTTGCTAAAGTGCTTCTGTAGGGTCAATTGGTAACTTCTCTAAACTGGTATTTTATTTTTTTTTATTTGGAACAACAAAATTAATACAAAAGTCGATGGGTATATTGTCTGACTAAATAGGAAAAACAAAGGGAAGAACAGCACATTACTGTCACTATCCTTTTTTCTTAAAAGGAGGAGGATTCCATTCATGAAATTTACACTTTGAATCCATTAAAGTCTTTCTTTAGCCTCTCCCATCTGCAGGTCATTGCAGGAATATGCAAAAAGGAAATGTTTTATTTTAACGGAGTCAAACAAAGTTCATGAAACACACACTTGTCACTGCATAACATTCCTTAAGTTAAATTTCAGAACCAAGCAGAACCTTTTTCTCCCTGCTTTGGTTTTTTACTTCATTGAAAAGACCTCAAAGTATAATATTCTTTCAGGAAGCCTAAATTGTATTACTGGAAGTAATAGCAATCTCCTAAGCAAAATCCCACAGGACTCATGCCACTCTGCTTTCTTAAAAGCTGCATTCAAGCACAGCCAGTGTTGCCTCTTTCCTGAACACTGCTCTCGTGGTTGTGTGCACGGAGCTTTGGATGATGCATCCAAATAAGGATATTTTTGCATTAGGGTCTTTCAGGTGTTTCGGCCTTTATGGCAGTCTGGGGTCTTGGGAAAAGCTGTGAGAGTCCTGCCCAAGCATGCTAACTTCAGTCCTGCTTCTTGCTGTTTAATATGCATGTGTAACTTCCACGAATGTAAATAAAAGTTATGTACATGCATAGAGAGGGAAATAGATGCATTTATCTTGGCTCAAGACAAGCAGCATCTCCCCAGGGAGCTACTTAGGAGGTTATTGAGGAGACAACAGCAAAGTGGAGTGGGTTGTACCTTTCTACATATGTGTTGTAGAAATTATCGGCATGTTGCTGATGTTTATGGCGAACAAATAGTTTATTTCTGGGCTAAGAAACATTCCAATGTAAATACTCAACTGGCAGCTAGCTGGAAGTTTGCCACTTGAAGTTAAAAGGCCCGTGACCAATGGTGTCAGATTAACATTTCCAAGTTGGACAATGTACAAATGGTGTTCTTGGACTGAAATAGAAATAGATGAAAGTGGTCTACTGCAGTGCAAATAACAAACTGGCAGCCAGCTGGTCATTGGAAAGAGAATATGCTATGGGAATATGCTTTCTGCAGAAATACTTTATTTTGGAGATAAGTATCAACAATAGGAAGATGAGGCTTGTTTAACAAGAACCATATGGTCTCATCCTGCTTTTATTTCACTCAATGGCAAAGGCCTGATTGTCTTTTGTAGGTGCAGAATGGGGATTGCTGCTAATAAACAAGAAGTACGATAAGTTGCCTGATCCATTGTTGCCTTTCAAGAGTTATAAACAGGTTATTTTTAATGCACATGCTGATATTTCAGGAGACAATAACTGAAAGGAAGCAGAATTGAAGGTGCTTGCTGAAAAACAACTTCTTCTGACAAAATAAACCAAGACAAAGAGCCATTCAAGACAAAGTTATCAAACTGTGTGAAACCAATACAGCAACTTTTCCAAACTGATAAGTGAAGAAGTAGTGGATGGGTTCATTCAAAAGAAAAAGTAGTTTGAATTTTTGTGGAGAGAAAACAATAGCCTGTAAAAAGTAACTTATGAGCAAATGGGGAATAAGGCAGGGACTTTGCTGAGGTTTAAGTAACTACACAATTTATTCTGCAATACAATTAAAGATAACAGAGTTTAGCATTGCAGTTTTGGTATAGTTACAAAACTGATTTGTGCTGTGCAAAGAAAAAAAAAAAGAAAAGGAAAAGAAAGGAAAAGAAAGAAAGGAAAATGCAACCCAAGGGAATTGCAGCCTCAGTGGAAAATCCTGTTTTGGGAACTTTTCAAGGATGTAAAACATCATCTAGAATTGTTTACTTTTATGGGTAGGAAGTAAAAAATAAGTCAAGTAAGAGTGGAAATGGCATTCTAACCATAGCTGGAAGGTCGCAGTAAAATCAATAAAAGTCAGCATTGAAAGCTCATTTTTTTAACTGGTTGTGTTTTGATGCTGGGGTTTTTTGATGGGTTTTTTTTTGTTTGTTTTGTTTTGTTTTTTATAGTGGTTAAGGTGTTTTTTTTGGTCTGAAAAGGCAGCAAGTAGGAAACTACTAATTATCAAGAAAATATCAAGATTTGAACATGAAAACTGTGGATCATGTATGCAGAGGCTCACATCTCCCTTTGGGTGTAAGTACTCAATCCTGTTGAATTCCATGTGTCTGAATACAGCTTATAACAATCAGGGATATCAAAATTATGTTATGTTACATATCGAGATAAGTCATATTACTACCTCTGCTGGTTTTGCTTACAAACTTCCTTTTTCGCCTGTTCTTGCTTTAAAGTATAGCAAATAGTGGAAGCATAAAGAAATAATACAGGACATGAAGCATGTGAGGATTCACATGTTCGGTTTGACTGTTTTAGTTAATCTCTACTTTCACCTTTCAACACACCTTCCCTAGGGACTTCCTTGTCTTTACACTGGTGTCAAAACAGCCTTAAACCATTTCTGTGGGGGTTTTGGGCTCCTGATGCCCACCTCAACCCCTCCATCTGAAAGATGTCGCATCCCCAGCACAAATTACTGTACTTTGAAAGTAATGTCAAGGAAGCCCAATGATGAGGGCGATCCCACACTGTCTGGTTGTGTTTGTGGTGGAAGTACATGACAAACTCATCCAAAGCTCTTGAAAATGTTGGGATGTTTCTCTCATATGACTTAGCAAGTTGTTCACAGGTGGGCCCTGGTGGAACAGGACTTCAGATGCCAACACCTGCAGGATTCAGTTTTTCCAAATTACCAGCAAATCTCTAATAAAAGGGAATGAAACACAACTTAGNGTAAACACAGCTACAATTTAGGAAAACATAGATAATAGAGAGAAAACAAGTCATGGCTATGAGAGAGAATCTAACAAGAAAACACTGAACACTGCAAGTCAAAACAACAAAACACAACTTAGGTTCAGTGTCCTTTTATAGGACCAGTAGTAATTTGGCAATATTACCAATAAATAAACACCCATGCTTCCCCAAAGAGTGGAACTGCACCACCCCATCGTCCAGCTCCCCCAAAGCTGAGGAGAACCCTCTGATTTTATCTCTCGCTTGCTTTTCTTTTCCCCGAGCAGCGGGGATAGCTGAAGAAGCCCGTCATCATTTTATTGCTGTTTCTAATAAACACATATGGTGATGCCTATAACAAGAACAACAACGAGTTGCTATTGTTCAGCACACGGCCATATGTGGGCTGTCCAGCGGCTCGGCAGCTGCATCGTGAGTGCTCAGGAATGTCGATAGCCCAGAGAGAAAGGAATGATTTTTAAAGCCTCACAAATAGAGCGTCTGCTTTACGTACCGCTGTTGCTAAAACAACTTCTGACCATGGTGTGCCAATAGCATAGATGCGGTGTTAGTCACTACAAAAGTTTATAAGGTGATTAAATTGTTAGTAATTACAATGCAGACTGGGAAATTAGCTGGGAGTATGTTGAAGGGAGCTTTGCAAAGCAAAAAGGCCTGAATAAATATTTATATAAATATTTTATATGTATATACATATATATATGCATCTGTATCTGTGTATTTATACATTTAGCACTATTTTTTTTTTTTTACATCAGAAACTCAGGCACTTGCACATCTAGTACTTCACATAATAAAAACTTTGACCCCAGCACTAATCCATATTTCTTTATTCCATTGTGCAAGGTTGAAAGGCATGCAATTTGCCAATAGTTTTTTCTCCATTAACTACATTTCCCTCTTGCCTCATATGGCTCTGCTTAGGATGGATAATCAACACTTCAGTGATGCAGAGGCAGCCAAAACACGATGGTTGGGATGCCTCACGTACAACTGTGTTTCTAACACTCTTCTTTTCCTGATGCCATATCTAAACAGCAACCTGATTGAAAATGAACAGCCCATCTGCACATCTTCATTTTTCCCATCAGTGTGTTTGAGGGGAGAGAGAGAGACTGTGATTGAGAGAAAAGAGAAATAAGGCTTGATAGCAGGCAACATTTTTTTCAAACTTGGACAAACACAATCAGGCAACCAGTGCTTTACTAAAGCCCCTGAATAATTTAACTGATTTTATGTGCATGTGTGTGTGTGAGAGAGAGAGAGATGCTGAGTACCTACTGTAAATAAGAAGAGAGAGAGAAAATTGTAAAGGATCCAAAAATCAACTACTTGCATATGTCTCCAACCAGGGATTTTAAAAGTCTGATTTAAATATCACAGTGCAAATGATTTTGGCCAGTATTTCTAACACATGGCAGGAAGTCTGGGTCTTGTACTTCTTTTGCATATGTACACACCATCTTTGTGGCACACAGAATACCTGTATAATGGGACACGATTTGAGTAACCCCTAATGCCCCAGGAAGAACCACATCCAGGTTTTCACAGAAACCATAGACCAACTCAGACTGCCAAAGTCCACTAGAGTTTTTGCCCGGTAAATGAAACCACAAACATTTGCATGCTTAGATATCCTGACAAAAAGTAAATATTCTGGGTGACGTACTTTTCAATATCATACACAGTGGGGTGAAGAAAAAACAGAGGGAAAAAATTACCTTCTGTTTACTCTGTCTTAAGGAGTTCTTTCCAATGGGTGAAGCTGAAATGCCCACACTGACTTCCCTTGCAATAAAGAAGGGCCATATTTTCCCCCTGACAGATGTACGTGGCTCTCGGTTCCTCCCGGGAGTAGTGGCAGAACTTCAAAAAGACCCTGCGCCAAGGCCAGATTTTCAGAGGTCCCCGGCATCCCCCAGTTCCTGTTGATTTGTAAGCGACGTTCAGCTTGAGGTTTCGCTCATCTCTCAGCTGAAACTTTCAAAACTCGTGATTTCTCAGCATGAGTCAGTGTTTTATGTAACCCCAGCTTGCATTCCTCCAAACCCCTCCTGAGCTCAGAGTGCTCCAACAGCCAACCTCAAATTCTTCACCCCTGCAGCTGAGGACTTCAGCCCTCTGATGGTGGCACACCAGGCCCCTCCATGCTGCTCCTGGGATGTTTCAGGGCCTCAGTGGGGCTCTCCTGGTGCTGTGAGGACCGAGGCTGGAGAAAGCTGGGCTGGAGTATCGAGCTCCACTCCCAGCGGGCAAGATGTTGAGTTTGCCTGCAAGAGAAATGACCAATCATGGGTTTGTTTGGCTGATTTTTTTTCAATTGCCTGAAAGAGCATCAGTTTTATCCATGGCCCTGCCAGAAAAAAAGCCCAAAAAAAAAAATTTCTCATGTAAAAGTGGTAGGAAGAGAAGGCACTGATTTGGTGGATCCCACTTGCTGTTTGTCTTCTGCAGGCACCTTGGACGGTGACTTCAGTTCACACCCTGGAACAGCGCTTCACCCTGAAGGCAGCATGGTAAAGGCAGGTACCTAAACAAGCTGGAGACATGGCTTATCACACCACAATTATTTTTTAACCATTATCTGTATATACACTGAAATATATACAAGCAGATGAAAAGAGTGGGAGAAAGTGAGAAGCTAAATCCCATTTTTAATCCCTATTTTAAGTTGATTTTTCCTTGAGAAGTGGAAAATATCAACATGTGATTCTTTCCCTGGCAGCTTCCCATGTCCATTTTTGAGGGGAACTCATTGCTGATGGGATAACCCCTTCCCAGCCTCAGTGTCAGCACAGCTTTCTCATCTCCCAGAACAGCCAGGAACACTCCTGCTGCTCACAGAAGTAGGGATGCCCATTTTGGTTGGTCAGCCTGTCCCCACCACAGCCAAACAGGAGTCAGTGAGATGCTTTTATCTTCCTGATGCACAATTTCTTCCTCCTCAGTCTTGGAGGGGAAAAGTGCCATATTCCATTTGGCCGACACCTACCTTCTCTCTCCCTAAACACAGTAGAAAGCACAAAATGGTGCTTTTTTCCTACAAAAATAAAGCCCCAGTTTACTGGTGTGGGGGCTTGTGGACACTGAGCTGGAGACACTGCTTTATTGGAAATGTTTGATGATGTGGCAGAGTAAAATGTGAGGAAACCAGGCCACTCAATGCAGTACAGTGGGAAGCAGGTGGAAGGGCTGGAGAAGCTGTTGAGACGGCTTGGGCTCCCCCCAGTATTTGAAGTGGAGCCATTCATACCTCAGCATGTGTCTGTTTGCTCTTTGAAATGTACCCAGTGCATTCACATGAATGAAACAAGTAACAGAGAAGCAAAATTTGGTATACTTTCCTAGGTATTGCTGGCTTTTTTTTATGCAAATGACTGATTTGTATGTCATGTGACAGGAGTACCTCAAATTTAGGGCCTTGAAAAAAGTATAAGAAAAAAAGATTTTAAAAAATCAAAGCAAAACAAAACACACAACAAAAAAAAAATCCCGAACAATTTCCTAAAATAAATGTTATTCTTCTGCCTTACCATGTTTAATCCTGTGTATGTAAGTGTATACAGATACTCACAGGCAAAAATACCGCCTGGTGATAAAATAGTCCCACATAAGAAATCCTTTACAATATTTAGAGAAGCCATGGAGAAATGTGAAGATCAGGTGAGGGGAAACACGTGCCAGCTCGCTCCACTAACCTACTTAAGTGCAGCTTGGTAACAGCAGAACAACCAGCCATCTGATGCTTTGGATACTGTGACCGTGTGCTAGCACTCTGCAGACCGCAGGTATTGAAACCCTCTCCTAGAAAAATGACGGGATATTTCTTATCCTTATTGTTTCAGATATTTTAAATACATGTCTGTTAGGTTCATGGCCAAGTTTTGCAGTTGCAGTGATTGTAGAACATGAAGAATGTGCACCACAATATTGGGTTCTGTCTCTTATTCCTTGTCAACCAGACAAACCAGCACCTTTCCCAAGATGAGAGTGTTGGCACTTACATTCCTCCGGGAAAGGGCTTTATGCAAACATTTTTTTGCCCAGCTATGTTAGTTTTCCTTATAAAGGTTGTATTACCTCCATACATGTGTGTCTGGTTGTACCAACAGATAACATTCCAGTGCTGGGGCCTACCTTGTGCTCAAGCAGCAGCTAACGGGATGGCCATAGATTTTCCTGGCAAATTTAGATAAAACCCTTTTGCAGCTTGCTATGCCTATGGCCTGCTTTTGCTTTTTTTTTCATTGCAGACCTCAAAAGCAATCCCCTCGGACCTGGTTATATATATTTCACTCTAAGTGAAAGAGAACAAAACAAATAAAAACACAATGAGGCTCTTTCTCCATGCTGGTACTTTCTTCAAACTTTCTGCTGAGGATTTCCAACAGCATTTGTCGTCACATGGTAAGGGCTCTGAATGAAATTATTGATGGTAGCTGAGGGAGAAAAAAAAAAGGAAAAAAATGAATGAAATCCCTTGAGACAAAAGGTATGTCATGAACTTCCCCAAGTTATTTGCAAATGTTTCTGCCAGTATCAATAAATCCCTCAAATTTCAGGATAGGCTACATTAATTACAGGATGGCATTATGCATTTAAAGGTTGCTGAAAGTTATATCTGTGATCAGTCATGTTTGAATTGCACGTTCACATGAAATATTTGTTTTTTAAATACATAGGCATGCAGGCGAGCAGCAATAGCCTCCACAATGTTTTAATAGGCTTTTATTAGTTTGTACTTTCCTTGTAATCTTGTTTTACAGTATGTGCATTCAATGTGTTTGTGTCTGTGCTCTTCATGCACACATCGCAGGATGCCAAAACATCCTTCTGCTTCCTTGTTTCCAACCACTTAGTCAGGCACTTGAACACTTTCCAAATCTTGTTAAAAACCAGCAACAGCACTATCACTTCTTCTTGTCAGAGTGCACAGAAAGGGGTGGATGGAGAAGGCAGCGGAAAGGTAAAGGAGGAGGCTGAACAGCCAGGAACCCCTGGTGGGGGGTACTTCATGGATGAGCCCAGCAGAGCCTTGGTGCCTTCATGCCCAGACCTGATTCGGGGCTTTCCACTGCCTCACTGTGGGGTTTTGGTCCACTTGGTGGATGGAAAAGCACTGCAAATATTCTCCTTATACATTACTTCTAAATTTAAAAGTTTACAAAGTAAAAATTCCCTGATTGAAAATCACAGAGTATTTTTCTGTGCCAATAAAGATTAATTATATTTCTATATTAAACTGTCTCTTTTTTCCTCCAGGAAAATTTAACTTAACATTCCAATAGAGGTGGGTTTTCTTCTGAGTAAAATAAATTTAAAAGTCAACTTTATTTTATTCACCAATTTTTCTGAAACTAAACTAACTAGACAGGCCCAACCTAGATTCAATAAATGCTACAAATTTACACTTCTGTTGAGTTGAAAATTGCTCCTGAGACTGTTCAAAGTGTTTCAGTCAGGTGCAGCCTTGCAGAGTAACACTGGGATCATGCAGTGTTGGTGGTCCTGGTATGAGCATTAATTAACTCTATGCTCCCAACTGGAGGGAGCAGGTCATGGTGGTTTCCTTGGATTGCTCCTGCAGATGTGGATTCTCTGATGTCTACAGCCAGTTGAGTTCATCCCATTAGCACTGGGGAAGGCAGACGTGGTTGCCTTGGTTGCCTGTCTCCATGAAGTGGGAATATCTGACCAGTGATTGCAGTCACCCGATGAATTTAAATGTGTGTTGATGCAGGCGTGTACCCACACCCCCACACACCCACGTGGATCGTGATGAGCACCCAGCCCCAACAGCCTTAAGAAACCCAGACAAAAATAACGTCACTTTAGGAAACTTATGCTGTGCGTGAGTGACATGATTGCAGGGCTCCTGCTGCCTCCTGAGAGGGGCTGGGATTTCAGCTTCAGCTAAAGGACTTGCCAAGAAGTTGTGACACAGCCATTGCAGGCTGTCTGCTCTACAGCCCACAGTTGTTCATGGTCAGCAAAAAAGCTGGTCAAATAACATTTATCAGAGTGTGCACTTGGCCTATGCCCTACATTCTGAATAACTTATTTTACAGATTATTTTTTTCCCCACATGACAGGCTAAATGGAGGGCTTTCTAATATAATTCTCAAAAGCAGTCCTTTGTCAAGTCTTGGGAGAAAGCTTGAAGTCAAGTGCCAGGTTTCTCAGCAGAGTAGTGTCTGTAGTCCCAGCCAGCCATGTACTGAGGGAACACGCAACCACGTGCCAAAACATCTGCTCACGCTATCTCCTTGCAGACATGGCCTCCATCATGTCAGCTAAGAGTTAGCCACAGGCTTGAGGTCATGTGTTGGATCTTCTTGCTCCTCCAGAAGGGAAGGACATGTGAGCCTCTCCTGTTAATTTACCTGTGCTTGGTGCAGCAAGGATGGAGGACAAGTCATGGAGGCTCACGTAAAATTGCATTTTTCAATGAGCAGTGTCTCCTTTTTCTCAGGAGAATGATAACCCCGGTTGCCTCAAGGCTGACACACTCTTGGAAAGTGAAATATTTATGGTAATAGTGATGGCAGAGAGGAGGAAATCTCTTTTGTAAGAAAACATGGTGCATAAACACACACCATAGCTCAGGCCACATATTCATTTCACCCATAAGAAGTTTGTGCAAGTGCAGAAAAGCCCAGATTTTTCTCTTGCCCCCCAAAAGAAACATAACCTAGAGTTTATATCTGATGGTTTATGGGAGTTTATTGGAATATCCAACAGGGTTCATGTAATGTGTCATAAGGTAAAGCCTGTTCATTGGTGATTTACAAGCAGTGTGTGCCGGTGTTACTGTAATTTATAGACCACAGATGGTCAGGGGGTGCCCCTGCTGACTTGTAGCTGAATAAGAAGCTGAGCCCTGTGTGTCATCTGCTGCAGGTACCTCCGGCTCACTTCCCCAAATTAGTGCTGATCGAGATCTGCCTTCAGACCCAGAGGGTCTCAAGACCTTTGCCTTGCAAACTGGGGCTATTTCAGGAGGGGAGAGGATACAAATGATTAAGGCTGAGGAAAAAGAACCTAAGTCTATCCGAATGACACCAAAGGCAAATTGCTTTTTACAATAATAACTTCCCTTCTCAAGGCTGGTACTTCACTTGATGGGATTTTGTCACCTGTTAAATGGAAAATGAAGAATGTCAGTCACCCCTTTAATACACCAGTCTAAGACAAACATCTCCTCTGCAAAAATTTCTATATATTCACAAATCTCCCTTGTAATGACCCTTAGGATAGATCTTATCTTTGTTCTCATCATTTTACCCTTTTAGGTAATTACCCTTCAACTATGTTTTACCATGACTTTCTTTCAAGTTTACCTAAGTCTTTTCTTCTTTAAACCTTATCAAATAATTTTGTTTATTCCAGCACCTCTTTCTGATCCCCCAGGGCTTTCCTCCTGGTGGGTGCATGAGGCAGAGGGAGGACAGGACCAGCTGCACATCTCATCCAAATCTTTAGGAGATTTACTTTTTTTGGCCGGGGGATTGGACCCCTTTTCACTTTTAATTTCTCTGGTTGACAAAGTTCATCACGTCACCTCATATTTCTCCCAGACGTGTTTTTGTCTTGCTGCGTGTGGCCTTGTCCTGCCTGTAGAAATACCACGGTGGTCTCCGCCAGGATCCAGCAGCCTTCGGACGGACGTGCTGGATCCAGGGACGCCGGGTGCTTGGCTCGCCCGCTGCAGCGAGGTCATGCATTTTAACAAGGCACCGATCCCCTTTTTAAAGGGCATTGATTATGTTTTGTTAAAATGGGCTTTGAACTCAGCTGACCCTGTGCCGGTAGGACATTTCAGGGCTTTTTTTCTGCCTGGACCACACTTGACACCTGTTGGCAAACACAGCTGCAAATGCTGCTGAGAGAAACCTGCATCCAGCTCAAAAGTGAGTGGCTCAATTTTTTCCCAATAGTAAAGACATGAGAGAATTTGGTGGCTTCTCTAGTTAATAAAGAGAGAAAAAAACCCAAACTTGTTTTTCTTTATCAAGATGAGGGAAAAAAGCACCCTACAGACAAAAGAAGCAGAAGGAAAGCTGTAATGGAAATAAAATTGACAGCCTCTCAAAACTCAGGTGGCACTTTCCTTTTCCAGTTAATTACAGTTTTAATTACATGGCTTCTTGTGACTCCTTGATACCTAATAAACTAGACTCTGTGGGGCGGCAAAGTTGAGTTTTGCTTGAACTGCAGGTGTAAGGCTCAGTATGAAACATAAATCAACTTCTTAAACATGTTCCCATGGTGTGTTCAGGCTTTTTCTTCCTATTTGCATGTAAAAATCACATCTTTTCACCATTGTTGGGTAAAAAAAAAGAAAAGTATTGAAGCTACGATGCAGAGAGTATTACCTTTGTGTCTTTGGATATAAAATCCCCTTTCAGTAGGGGGGGAAAAAAGGGCCTTTTATTATTTTAACCCATTATTTTAACCCCAGATATGATAAATTTTAAAGGAGTGATGCATTACCCACATACACCCCCTCTCATTAACCTTTTTTTTGCAAGGGGGGGGTGGGTGCATAAGATAGAAGAGGAAAGCTTTTTGGCATGAAGAAGTTGGAATGAAAGCAAGGGAAGATTGGTATGTGGAAATAAAGAAATATTCAACCCATAGGAGCTGCTTCTCCTGAAGGTTTGGAAAACAGAGAGTGTCTGTTTATTCTTTGTGTATTATGCCATGGAAATGTGTTCTCCAGTCAGGTTCAAGCATGTACCATATATTACCTCTGAGCAGGGTAACACACTGATGACCTGCAGCAGCAAAAAGCTGGAGACAAATAAGGTCCAAAAGTTCGCATTGGTCTCATTCCCATGGAATCTGATGGGTCTGTGGCAGGAAACTCTACTATCAAGATGGTCAACAGAGATTTCAGTGGAAGACCCCATCTTCCCTCTTCCTCAAACCAAACAAAATTATTTTAAAAAAGCAGGGGAGGGGAAAAAGTGGGAGCAGGAAAACAGCCAGTAGAGCTTCACATATGACATTTGGATGGTGCAAAACATGAGCAGCAAGGTTCATGTGTGGGACATGAGTGTATCAACAAGTCCTTCATAACCTGTAGGACTGGGAAGGGCTGTTTTTGTACTGTCTTATTAGTTTTGACTTCAGTTTGTGATTTTTCTGTTGAAGTACTGGTTCTAAATGAGTGCAAAAAAAAAGTGTATTTGTTATGAGTAAAGAAGGAGAGCTCTGGGAAATAGGTGCCTGGGTAGCAGTTTTCCATGCCCACTAGGGGGAAGCTGGAAGAAATCAAAATGTCCTGCTTGCCTTTCAACAAAAATATTTATTTCTGTTATACTCTCCCATTGCTCATTACCTGAAGCAGCACTATCCATGGCTGGAGCAAGTGTGCTGAAGCCAGCAGAAGGTCTCGCTTGCTCCTCCAAGAACTTCATGCCCATCGTTCCATGATACCCACGTACCTCCCCCATGGCACATCCTGTTCTCAGACCCTGTCCCCTGAAAACCACTGACATCTCACTGACACCCACAGTGTTCAGGGCCACCTGAGGCACAGTCAGAGGCATCTTCCTATATAAAAATTATATGACTTGGACAAAGCAGGCAGATTTCAGCCTTAACTTCAATAGAAATCTTGCCTGAAAGACAGTCTTCCTGCAGACTAGCCTTGTCTGGTGTCATTATTTCACCTTGATGTCCTCTTGATGAGTATTCTTGGTTGTTTATTATTATTGTTGTTGTTGTTGTTGTTGTCCTTGTTAAAGATCATATTTTTTTTTTCCCACTGTCTGGCTACCTTCTCTTTTTTCCAACTGCATATGTTGCTTACCTGAACAACTCCACTTGCAAATAACAGGTTTGTCTCAGACCAATATTGTGTTCAATTCCTTGGGTATAAATGTCTTGTACTCTTGTGGTCTGTTTGTCTGCAGTGTTTGGGCAGTTTGCAGCAAAAATGTGGGGAGATGAACCATGGTCAGCAATTTCTTTATGTTATGTGGTGTAAGTGAAATAAAAACCCAACCCAACAGCCAAGAGAGCATTTTCAAGATGAGAAAAAGAATTCCTCCTACCTTCCTCCCAAATAAAGTGTTTCATCATCTTTTTCAATTAGTCTTGGTTTTATTCTTGAAACTACACAAAGAGGCAAACATACAGTTCCATATAGTTTCATATATGGTTTTTCCAGAGTGAGAGAGGCAAGGTAAATTTAAGGGAGCTAGAGAAAAGGAAGGAGAGTGGGGAAGGAGAGGAACAGGACTTTAAAAAATAAAGGCATTTTTTAAAATATTAACTGCAGAGGGGTTTTATTCACAACTATGTCTCTCACATCGTACTGGGATGGGGTGTGTGAGGCACCAGAGCAGCAGCAAGGGATACAAGCTTGTGCTGGAGAGAAATCTCACATGCCTATGCCTCAGCAAGTGGAGAGACTAGTGGAAATATGGCAATGGAAGAAGCAGCAGCATCATGAATGTCTGTCATCCTAGCACTCCAAATGGTGTGGCATGTGAGAAGAAAGAGGAGAAGAAGGTCAAATATGCAAAGAGTTTTGGTTCACAACAAAGCAATAAAGCAAAACTTTCCAGCTGAAGCCGAATATGCATTTTGTTTGCCTCTAAATGCTTCCAGCGGAAGTTTTTGGATGAGGAAGAAAAAACAAACACGCATGGGGTGGAGGAGGGGCCACTTATTTCTGTGTGTTTTAAGTCATCTCTACCTGGCTGGTTGGGAGCATAAATGGTGCGAGTGACTGGAGAAAGCTGCAGCATTGAACAAGAGAAAGTGCAAAAAGGTGTTAGGCGCCATCCTAAAGTGAATACATCCCTGCAGGATGGTTGGCCCCGTCATGGAAGGGGAGGGTGGTGACGCAGGAACAGCAGTCTTGCGTGCGTTAAACCATATGCCACCAATCCATATGGCAATGTGGTCTGAAGTCTTTCAAGGCAGTTCCAACTTGGAAAAGCCTTGAAAAGTTTTCAAATGGCATTTTTACGGTCTGCTGAAACACAAATGTCCATTTTTCATTCCATAGAGAAAGTTTATCTGGAGGAAGGCGGGTGAGAGGCAGCCACCCTCAGACCCAGCCGCCTGGTTCCTGCTTCCGAGCTGGGCAGAGGAAGTGTCGCAGAGTGGGGAGCGCATTTCTTCCCCAGTTGTTGGCAAGCTGTGCTTTAATAGCAGCCTAACAGACAGTGCGTGAAGGAATATTAGCTGCAAAAACGATCCCTTTGAGAAGGAAGCTTGGAAGAGGGTTTCTGTCTAAACTTGAGAAGTCAGAGCACATCTGTCCCAACCCACCTGGGGACAGAAGGGTCCAGGTGCTAGAGATCTTACCCTCGCTTGAGGCACCACCACCGGGGTGGGGTGGACTTAGCTAGGGAGGTCTTTTCAGAGCTGAACACCCCACACCACACTGGGATGGGGTGCATGAGGCATCAGTGCAGCAGCAAGGGATGCAGACTCATGCTGGGGAGAAATCATGTGCAGCCATGGCTTGGCAAGGAGATGGATGGAACAGAGAAACAGTGATGGAAGAAGCAGCAGCATTCTCATGGTGGCTGCAAGAGCTGTTGACCATGCCTTAGCATGAGCTGTCACCAGCACCCACAGCTGCTGCACTGGACTCCCAAACCTATTGTTCATGTCCTGATGCTCCAAACATTGCACATCCAGGGCTTTAGGGGATCTCTTATTTTCTGGTTAAACAAGTCTATCTATTGTTTTAACCAGCTAAACTTTTTTTGAGCTGGTCCCTTATAAATTCAGTCCAAGCTCAAACAATCCTGTTTTTTAACTTTTAGGAGGAACATGACTTATGATTTACTAGATAACTGTCGAGCCTATAGTAATAAAAGTTCAACCTATGTGATGTGTATGGGCTACTGTATTATAAATATTTAATAAGTTATATGGAAAAAAAGAAAGTATAGGGGTTGCAGAAATCATATTAAAGCAACTAAGTAAATGTAAAGAAAGTTAAAGTGTCTAACTCTATATGGCATAAAGGCTAAAGCAAACCAGATCTGTTTTCTAGATACTTTTTCCATGTACAGCTGTAACTGGGCTGCATAGAAATAAAGTAAGTACTTAAAGACAAGCAAAGTAAAAAAAAAAAAAAAAAACAAAAAAAAAAACGGAGATCTAAAGCATTTGGTTGGCATTGATAGCAATCATTTCAAAAAGCCCTGGAACATTTAAAGAGAATTAGAAAGGATTTTGCTGGAATCAAAGGGAAAGCACTTTCCATGGCTGGATGTGTATTTGGGTATCTGCAAACTGATTAAATCAGAGTGAACAGAACAGCCTTGATCATCCAGGACTTTTAAAACAGAAGAAAGGGGTTTTCCTGTTTGGGCTCTTTTTTTCTCACTCACACATCTTACGGTTTTCATTCTTCTGCCTACTTGATGGTAAAGTAACATTTATTTTGGCACAGAGACATGCAGAGAGCTTTGAAAGGCCCTGCAGGTCAAGCAGCTACAGAGTGCACCAAACCCACAGGGGTGAGCAAACCTGGAAATATTTAGGCTGAGGGGTCTTTATTTTTTTCCATCCTAACCTAAGTTTTGTTCTTAAAGCAGCAGTGGTTATCTTCACACTTCACTGCAATATCCATTATGAGGCAGACAGGGCTCCTGCCCTGCCACCTCGCTACGTGCCATTCCTTTGGCAGCGCCAGTTCCGTAACCAGCTTTCCTGCTGCACACGCCAGAAAAGGTGCTCATGAGGACTTTGCTGTTGCTGCTGATCTACCCTTGGTATCAGACAAGTGGAGAGAGGGGAATCAAGCCTCCCTGAATCCCTGCCTTGACCTCTCCTCCTTCACAGCAGTGGTGTTGGTGGTCTTGGCTCTTTGCTCTGGTCCCCCCAGTCATCTGGGAGGGAGCTGGGATAGTCCCTCGCTTAATCAACAGGTGACAAGTGTGTACTTCTGTTTGTTAAAAGAGTACAGAGGGGAGTGAGACAAAGTATTATAGTCAGCCTTAAGTCCCACTGATGCCAAAGAGTGAATCTTCTCCTCAACCTCCACCCTTCCCAGGTCCACTTTGGCTTGTGAAGTCTGCTGAAAACAATTCCCTCTTTCTTTCTTTTTTCCTTTTCCTTTTCCTTTTGTCTTTTTTTTTTTTTTTTTCTTTTTTAGCCTTCTGGTCTAGGGAATGGGTTTGGCTAGCAGGAACTGTGGGAGAAGGGAAGAGGGGACCGTGGCAAAGGGGAGTGGGAGAGAGACCCTCCCCTCATGCAAGGGCTCCCATTGGTGGGGCTGTTCCCACCACCCCACTCCTTGCTCCTCCTACCCAGCCATGGATAGAGGAGGGCAAGATGGGGTGGGATGAAATCAATAGAAATATGAGAACTGGGTGTGGGGAGAGTTGGGGGTGGTGGGGTGAGGTATTTTCCCCTTAAGTCCCAACATGTATTTAATAGAAATTTTAAAGCTGGAAATCAGAGGCAAGAGTGGGCTGGATGTACTGCAAATCCAATGCAAACAGACAAATGAAACAGGCAAAGTGAAAATGAAGTTACATTCATCCCCTGCTTTTCTAGGACCCTGTGTTGTGAAATTCAGCAAACAAGCATACAGGGTAACCCAGCTCCCAACAGAGGTGGCAAGAGCATTTCCTTTCCATTTGATGAAAACCCTAAGCTGTTTTTAGGTTTGGGAATGGATCTTGCACAGGATCTCCAATACCCAGAAACTATTAAATTTTTAAAACCTTATGTGGATTCCCACCTGTAACTCATGGAAGAGGGAACAATCCCACATGGGCTCCAGTGGGATGCTGTGTTACCTGGAGCAGCATCTCCCAGCTCATGCCCGGGATATTGAGGGTGCTTGGCCACAGAGCTTGTCCATAAATGTGACTCAGGTCCAACCTGCCATCCAGCAGCCTGGTTTTATGGAAAATTAGGGGTAAGAACACTCATTTCACAGTGCTGACAGAAAGCAAATAGCAGTGCAAAGAGGGCTGATTCATCTATTAAAATAGGCACCTTTTTCTTTGCAGATCACCTTTTTTTCTAATTTTTGCAGTATTTTCCCTGATACAATTAACATCCTAAATATCACTAACCCACCTCCCTGCTACCAACAGAGAGGCTTTACAGTGCTATGGAGAACTATTTTGAAGGTACAAATCACTTGACCTAGAGACTCTCCCTGGAGTGTCAGTGCTGTGTGCTACATTTTCACTCTGCCAAACCCTTTCTTTAGTACATGCTAAAGAACATTTACCATTTAAAGATCCCTTCTGTACATCCTCTAAATGTCTCCATTCTTTGCTTGTAGCTTAATATGTCTTCTGTGAAAATGAGATAATTGATTACAGAGCTGTATTATTTACAAATGAAGTGTTGTTCAAGTATTGACCTTTCATTTCTATAGCTCAATACTAGTCCTCGTACAGCGTTTTTAATTAGTGACATGGTTACAGAATTACAAGAAAAGAACTTCTGTAGATGCTTTTAATAAAAGGAAACTTTAAGATGACTTACACATTTAAAACTGCAAAACATATTATTTTTTCAGGTTCTACATCCTAAATCTCTGTTTGGAAAGAGAAAGAAACCTCCTGCTTCCAAAGGCACCACAAGTGGTAATGCAGGATGAAGGAGAGGATCAATAGACACAAGTGAGTGTTTGCCCTTCACCCTGCTCTGGTAGTTCTTCTCCACCAGGGGATTAATTTCAACCCAATCTTCTTGATGAGCAACCAGCAAAGCCCATCTGAGCATTTCAAGATGAATGGCACTGATAAAGTCAAGGCACTTGGGCATATTCACAGAAGCAAAGCTCCCAAAACCAGTGGCTATGGAGCACCAAATGCCATTGTGAAAGATGCTAGAAATGCCAAAGAGGCAAAACACAGAAAATTCACCCTCCTGAAGCTGGACAGGGCCACCTGACCTGTAGAGCCAGGCTGGATGTAATAAAGGTGCACCCACAGCCCAGATGGATAGAGTAGGCAGCCCCAGCCCTGGCCATGGTGGTGCACTCAACAGCCATGAGCTCAGGATGTCTCAAACCCAGCTGAAAGAGAGATAAAGTGTAAGGAAAAAGGAAGAAATGATGAAATATGGCATAAATACATTCCACATGAGGTCGAGGTTTAAAAAGAAATATGTTCTGCTTGGGAAGGGGAAGGATACCCTGTGAAAGACACCAACAGGCTTGGAAAATCTTTGGGTTTCAAGAATAACCAAGAAAAACCTCTCCAGACGTGAGTTTGACTTAGTCCTCCTATAAATGCTTTGGTCTGTTTGTGTCTGGTATAGTTTGGCCTCTTAAACGAGTACTGTTTCTGGTGAAGGCAGGGGTTTCGATGGGGAAGCAGCGTGCTGGAGGCAGGCAGCTCTGTGGTGTGCAAGCCAAGCTGCTCAAGGTGCACATTTCAGGTGGCTGATGAAAGGCAGAGATGCTCACAACACACAGGGAACATAAACCATTGCAGTGCTTTAATTTCCACTAACAGAGTCAGACAAATAACAACAACAACAACAAAAATTGTCTAAAGTTAGCCGGATAATGTGCTTCTAATGAAACTCCAAAGAGGCAGAGCTCAGGTTGATTCCACCATCCTTCTCCAGGAGGGTGAAAGAGTATTTTTCTCATGGACTTCAATATATTCAGACTCATGAATAAAAACATATGAAACATAAAGCAAATCATTTAATTTCTCAGTAACAATGATGTTAGTTACAGCTATAAAACAAATCTTGTAACTGCAGAAGAGGGGTTTTTAAAATCTTTTTATTAATTCAACAGGAGCATATTAAAAATGTCTGTCATTACAAGTCTGGAGAAAAGTATTAGGTTCGAATAAGGTCATTGAGGAAGGATAGAGGAAAGTAAGGAAGGGAAGGCTTTAAGTGCGTTTTCAGCATCCTGTGGATACAGACAAATAGCACAAATCAGTCTCCGGAGGGTCTGTTTTGGGGCATCTTCACCCCAATACACATGGTCCCATGTGCAACATCCACTGAACTGATGAGAAAAACCTCACATCATCATCTTGCAGCACTTTTTAGGAAACGTGAGCTTGCGGCTTTGACAGCTGAATTGTTTGCAACCTGTATTTTATCTGAGGCATCTCAGGTACCATTTCCTTGTTAAGGGGCTGGCCATGTTCTCCTCTAAGTATCCTCATATTCTGGCCTAGTTATGATTCCCTGTTCTTACTGAACAGTCGCTTCTATGCAATGATATTGCAAGAAACAAAATTAAGCATATATTCAAAGCAGCTGAAACAATTCTGCTGTTTACAGTCAGGTCTGCCACACAAGGATAATCACACATCTATAACACAAACCGTGGGATAATTTTGTAAAAGGTGGCAGCAGTCTTTGGGCAACCCCAGCTTGTGGCTGTCCCCATGTCTGTGCAGAAAAGTCCCTAAACAGGGCCCATCCACCTCACAAAATCAAATTTTAGCCTTCGTCACATCTGAAAAGAGGAGGGGGGTGGTGTGCTGCTTCTTGAACACAATATATCCCATACATCCAGCTTTCTGGGCTAAGCAGGATGCAAGGACCTCTCAGATGTGGAGCCAATAGGGAGCACTCTGGCTACCTGGGATTTTATAAATCTTTCAGCTATCAGTCTTTCAGAGCTCCAAATGCAAAATCCAGCAGCCCAGGATATCATGTGGATTTATGACTTGGGATTTATGAACTGGTCTGGATAAAATAAGAACTGCCTGACTTTTTCTTTTTTTTTTTTTTTTTTTTCAGTTTGAGAAAAAGAAATTATAAAAAATGGAGACCTGATTCTTTTCTTCCCTTTTCAAAGCTTGTTGTTTATACAAATCTGGATGTCTTGTATATATTCAATTATTTTGATTTTTCTTCTTATCTGTGTTCTTTCTGGGGCTGGAAGCAGAACAGAGAACAAGCAATGCTGCTCTCACATGGTTTCCTGCCTGACAGGAATCTCCTAAAGAATCACGGTTTTGGGGCACTCCCAGCCCTGCTCCCAAAGTTAGGAAAGGTGCTGATAAATGTTTAAGAAGGTTTCTGGATGTTTCCAAGCAGTGGGAACGCTCCTCACCACGCTGCTACCCCAGCTCTCACCCGCTTTCATCACTTTTTTCCTTGAATAATTTTGCAGCTCGTTTCTTCATTTGATGCATGCTGAGTTTTTATTATAGGCATATATACTTGCACGCATATATGTACACAATCACATGCCTGTTTACAGCTGCATAAACATACACACATATATTTATGAGGGAATATTACGGATGGTTTGTATAAAGGTTGTACTAGATGATCTTCGAGGTCTTTTCCAACCTTAATTATTCTAATAATTGAATGATTCTATTAATTCTTTTATTAAAAGCCAATACAGATTATCTGGTCTTTGTTACTAGTGAACTGTATATATTTTGCACGAGAGCCCATCGCAAAGGAATTTCTAGTCTTATCTGTAACTTGTGACTTTCCTTTCAATATTTTTCATCTTACAAAAAAAGAAGAGGCGGTATTTACCTTGATGAGGAGGAAAACATGTCAGATATATTTTTGTCCTCTCTTCTGATTGACCCTTTCATACCTCTGTCCACAGTTTCTGAATAATTTTCTTCCCATGGTCCTTGAAATCTGTTCGTTCTTTTAGGCATCAAGGTATCCCTTAGGAAAAAACAACCTAATAAATAGCTCCAGTCTTCAACCTCCCACCTTCCCCATCCCCTTGGGCACGGTATTCGCAAGCTAGCACTGCCAGACCATGCCAACACCTCCACCCCAGGCTGCTGAAACCTTTGCATGGACTCTTCAACTCCTCACACCTCAAGCTGGCACCCTGTAGATGTGATACTGCTGTGTTTAACCTCCACGTGAGACCTGTACACATCAGAAAGTGTCTCCTCAGGCTTCTGGCAACCTGTCCAGGAGGGAAGGGGCTGTGCAGAGAGAGAAGGCCAGGGAGGGCACGTGAGGAAGGGTGCTCTCACCCCTTCTCCCGGTCATGCCCAGCCTCAGAGGCAATGCCACACCAGCACTGGGGCAGTGAGGATGATGCTTCTGGATCAGTTTAGTTTTGCTCTGCCCATGAAGAACAAGCTTTTACATCACCTTTGGTGCCTGAATAGCCTAAGGTGGGGATATTTATGCCACCAAGGAATTTGAGTCATCCAACCAAAGCCTTCCAGCCCCTATCCTGTGAGCCATGGCATGGAAATGCAACAGACTCAGTGTAAGAAATGTCAGCAACTTACTGTTTGTGGTTCTGGAGGAAAATCTGTTGTTTTGTTTCTAATTACCACACACAGAGTGGAGTTTTTGTCAGCGTGACTTGCAGCCCAGGAATAATTTGATTTGAAGATCTTTTTTTGAATAAAATCAAGGAGTCCAAATCATGTCTCAGAGCTAGATATAAAAAAAGAAATCCAAAGTTATATTGGTTTTTAATTATTCCATGTGAATTTTCCAACTGCCGTCTCTTTTTAAGCTAGAAGTTATGTGGTGAGAAACCAGGTTTGGTGTCTTAGCACCTCCCTAACCTCAGCTTTGGTTAAGAAAGTTTGCTGAGAATTTCATGCAAATTAATGAAATTTAATGAGCAGTGAGGATGCTGGTGTTTAGAAATAAGTCTTTCCAGTTTTCACCCCATTAAGCACCTGCACCCCTGGTATCTCAGGTATCCACTGCAGTTCCCATTCAGGTACTGGAGACATTTGGGGGCAGAGTTGGGGCAATGTGAAAAATAATCTTCACTTGGCTGCTTGGATGTGGTACGTGGCTCCTGCTCTCCCCTAGTCCCGGTACCATCTCTGGCATGGCCATTAAAAATTATCTCTCCATCAGAGAGCAAGGGAGGGGGCTGGGGGCAGGCTCTGGTGCAAGGCACTGAGTGTCTGGGCCCTGCTAAGTTCAAAGGCAGCCTCCCTCCCACCCCGAGGAGGGATGTAGCTGGCCGGAGGATGGCTGGAGGCCACACAGACGGGAAGGTATGTAACAATCCATTTATCACTTTGCAAATATTAGTGCTGCTTGCATTTGCTGCAGCAATATTTCTTCTTGGAAATTGGTGAAGTGAGTAATAACAATGTTATTTATTCTAAGACCTTGGAACTGAGAAGCAATAACAGGGGGACTGTTCCCTTGAAAGCTTCGGAGGTGCAGGAAATAAAACTGGGGAGGGGGGGGCAGGGGGTAGGGTGCGGGAAATAGACCAACAAAGATCTGGAGAAGAGAAAGCCATGGAAATCTCTTGTTTAATTTCTTTGCTCCAAAGGTAATAAAATGCTTTTTGTAATGATTTCTATATAAACAAGGCGGGGTGGGAAGAAGGGTGAACACTTTGGATTCATCTCTGACTGGAACATCCTGCAAGGTAGCAGGGCACGCACCTGGGGTTCGGGGTCTAGCAAAGAACCTCCTTCACCACAGAGTCTCTTGGTTCTCTTTTTTCAATTTCCCCCCACCCCCCTTCCCCTTACATCCCTTATCTGAATATATAAGGCTGCCCTTTGCTCAGATTTATGGGTTGGGGCAGCACTGTGTGTATTTACAGTCTCCTGACCTGCAGACCTACAGCTGAACAAGAGCAGGAGGAAACCAGGCCCTGTTCCATAAACAGAGACAGATACGTGGGGGAGGCAGCAGGAATTGTGAGCAGCACTTAACATTTTTAACTATTTGGCCAAGCCAAGGAATTGGTGATTAGATTAGAGGCAAAGAAAAATGAGAAGCAGGGTTAAAGATTTAGGGAAGGTGGGGGAAAAGGAGAGCAACAACCAACACAGGCCCCAGGTTTGGCATGGGGAGAAATTAAAAGTTATTGGGATGTTATAAAATGTTTTCCAGGGCAAAAGGGAAGAAATGGAAGCAAATCTCCAAAGCATTTTAATCAAGTTGTGCTTTCCTTGGGTAGAGCCAAATAGCGCTTTTCAAGTCTGATTACCTTTTGAGGAGGTAGATTACTTAGTCTGTGTTTATTCAGGTACTAATTGCCTCAGATTAAGTTGAAAAAAACCCTTACTCGATGATAATAAATATTTCTTAGGTCCATATCTATCAGTTGGTTCGTTGGCAGAAATTCAGTGCAGATGAGAAATATTTCAAAGGGGCCAGAGAATTACTCGACTTCTCAGAAGCAAAGGCAGCAAAAGTGGCAACAACCTGGAAAATAAATATATGAAATGCAACGTATGCAGGGGTCACAATATAGCATAAGTATATCAACATGATGAACAGCTTTGATGAAAATGGTAAACAAAACCACCCTCTCTTCCTGTGGCTTGTTTTACATTGCAATAAACCACTGACTCTATAACCTATCAGAACATGCTGAGATTTTATGCATCATTTCCAACTACTATTTGAACATTTGGTTTGGAGTAGTCATGAACCATAATTAATGGGATTTTTTTGTGTGTGTGTCCTGATAAAAAGCAAGCTTTATTGTATTTTATTACCTGTTGGTCCAAAGCTCCATATAGATGATGTAAATTCATTGTAGGTTTTAGGCTGGGGAAAAAGAGGAGGTGGGGGTTTTGCACGTGACTATGATGAATTAACATTTACAATTTCTAATCAAACCCAGAAGTTTAGCTTGACAAGCCCCGTCCAAATTTTCTTTGCTCCTATGAGTGAGTTGGTAATGATGGGACACAGAGATTTTGGCCCAGCTGAGCCTACCAGGAGGAAAGGGGAAAAAAAACCCCTACAACCCAGGCACCACAAAGACCATGGAGATGAATGGCTCTATTTTATGAGCCATAAAAGTTTTATTCATCTTGACACCGAAACAGGTTTAGGCAGCGAGTTGACACGCCTTAAATAAATAAGTGGAATTAATTCCCCAGCTCTTGAAACAATAGCAGTGTGCCCGTAACGCTGAGAGCTGCCCCGTTGTTTCCCGTTGCTGCTCGATATTGATATTATTTGTGGGTTGTTTTTTTTTTCCTCTGGGGCCTGGTTGCTCCACTTCAGATTCTTCCCCTGTTTTATTAGAGGTTGAAAAAGGTTCAAGACCTGGTTGTACCACTGCTCCCACCGACAGCTAAAGAACCAGTTTGGCGTCTGGTTTGTCTGTTGTTTTACTGCTGACCTTCAAATCAACTTTCCCCCCTGACCCCAGGAGGCATCTATCATGACAAGAGGCTGTTTAACACAAATGGTGCCCATTTATAGGGGAAGAGAGTCAGAAGATTTCCTTGGTTGTTGGTTTTTTTGTTTTCTTTTTTTTTTTTAATGAAGAATTTGGTTTTTTCACCCCTCTTTTCTCAGTCACCACAGGTGAAATCCCTCCTAGCAGCTGGCTTATGAAATAATGCGAGGGGAGGCCTTAATGAGCTGAAAGCACCCTCAGCTGGAGATAAATATATGCAAATGAGATGCACAAACAAAGGAGCCCGGACAGAGAAATATCTGCAATTCCAGCAAAATGCTGCCTGCAGCTAGAAGATGAACAGCTTTGATAAAATGGTAACAAAAAGCACCTTTTTCTCCTCCAGCTTGTTTTACATTGCAATAGAGCATTGTTATTGTAACCCATTGGAGCATGCAGAGGTTTTCTGCCGCTTCAAAAAAAAAAAGAAAACCTGTTTAAACATTTGTTTTTAAGGCATTCATGGGCTACGAGCAATGTGATAGCTTGGAGTTTTTTGGTGGCTTGGGGTGGGTTTTTTTGAGGGTGTCGGCTTGGTCATGGTGGGTATTTTGGGCGTGTCTTTTTTTTAAGCTATTTTTTAATATATATATTTTAATATTTATTTTACCTGTTGGTCTCTCTCTGGCTCGGGTTGCTGGTGATTTTGGTCGTGATGTTTTGCAAGGGGCAAGGCGGGGTGGGGGTGGCTGTTGCTTCTCCAAAAAAAAAAAAATCCTAGTTTTGCTTTCAAATTTGGAGGTAAAATCCAAGTTGACAAGTAGTAAGAAGCAGCTCAGAGTCGGGGGGAGAAGAGGGGAAAAAATCCAGACTTGAACATTCACCAAGCAGCACCCAAACAGGCAGCTTTAATGAAAGCAATCAAGCCTCGGAGCTAATTCAAAGACAGACATCCAACATGCTGATTTTAATAAGCTTTTAAAAGACAATCTCTAACTTTTAAAAGTCTCCTTTTTTAATTTAATTGGGGGGTTTTTCTGGTTTATATATTGCCAAAACAAACACAGTCACTAAAATATGTTTTCAATATGTATAAGTAGCATATCTAGACAATGTTTTAAATTAGCCCCGTATTTTGAGGGGAGGAGGAGAGGGTGGAGGAAGGAAAGAAAGACGCTTACTTGGGATGAGTCGAAGGCATTTTCCAGGGGTCATCATGTCAGAATAACACCTTTATCTTCTTGTCCCTGCCTTTACGAATCCTCCTGTGTGAACGTGGGGATGCCTCTTTACCTATAACGCTTCTTCAGAAAACAACCCCGACCGATCGTCTCTCGGAGATAGGCAAACCTGCCTTTCTAAAAGGCAGAGGAGAAAAAGGCAGAGAAAATACAGTGCTGTTTAACTTTTAACCTTATGATATCATTAAATAGATCATTATGGATTTATAAATGGAGGATAAACATTATAAAGTTTAGAGGGCCCTTTACTCCAGGCACTAACCACAATTTTTACATCTGGCAAGAAGACGAAAAATAGACTTACCTTAAAGGAAAAAAATCCCCCTCTCACTTTGGCACTTACAGATGTTAGAGCAGACAAGTGTCGGATTTCCCAATGTCAAGAAGATTTCCTAATTTTTCACAGCCTTCTCCTGTTGCATTTTTGGCCCGATGTGGGGAATCATCAATTTAATTTGTGGGGCTGCGCACTGGAAATCGAGATATACGTGTATGTGTGCTTTAATGAACCCTAAAACCTGACAGGCAGCTCTCTGCTGGCAGTTGCCCCAAGCTCAGGATTTCAAGAGTTAATAAAAGTTGTTTCTATTAGGAAGGCTTTCTTTTTGCAGCCCAGGTTTGTAGCAGCATAATTATGTTCAACTGCTGCTGTTTGAAAAGGGCAAACAGCATCTTAGGCACAGAACAATGAAATTACAGCTGAGATTTAGGTTAGCAAAAGCCGTCTTCTGCAGGCTTTTATGATTCATTATTTCCCATTAAATACAGTATTAGAAGTGTACACCAGATAGCTCATGGTTGCTGCGCTCAGAGCACATTATCTATATTACACAGGTCTGGGGAGCAGAATTAGAAAACTTTGGGGGAATGAGCAATATGTGTTTGCTGATAGAAGTACCATATGGCTCATCTTCCTCAATTGCTTTCATTGCGACTCTGATGCTGGAGAAATTAAAGTTTTATTTGATGTGGCACAGCTTAATGAACTGTCTTCTGTTAGGAAAATTGAATATGTTTCCTGTTATTTGAGCACAGAGCCCTCATGGTTTTGGCTGATGAGGGATGCATTATGTATTGTTTATTTAGCATTTTGAAAACAAAAGCAGATATTGGAGGTAAAATTGATTACTGCAGGATGTGTTATATAATCACGTTTTTCTCTCTTTAAATTATGGCCTTGCCTATTGTTTTTATGGCAGCATTTTTTGAGGAGGAGGGGAGGGTGTCCCCTAATAAAAAAGAAGGGGTTGTTGAGGCAAAGTATATAATCTCTGTTTTGTTTAAAGCAGTGCTAGAACTTTTTAAGTTTAGGGAACGACATGGGAAAAAAAGAAGTGCACTTGCACAGGTATTAACCTGCAGGCCCAGTGGCTGCCATGCCGTAGGTCTGGGGATGCTCGAGGACTGTGTGTGCACTGGGCTGTGTCATTGGAAGAAGACTCATTTCTCCATCCTAGGTGGAGGACACAAAGAGGGGAACATCCAGAATTCAGGAAACGAATACCCTGAATTTCACATTTCTTCGGATGCCAGACAGAGTTAATTGCAAAATGTTAATTCCTATAGGTGAGGGGGTGAATATAGGTAGGGAGGATATAGAAAATTATTGGTAGGAGCAGAGCCCATGTTACCAGGCACTACAACATCAGTCATTTATCTGGGGCAAGAAATAAGATGTTAATGGAAAGATGGCTCAGGTTAAAGGCAATGTGTGGTTTGGGCTTTTTTTCACAGTGTAAACAGACATGCACACACCAAGGATTATATACCCTACCCATGTCATTGGGGTGGTTGGCAGCAATAAGCCCAGTGATAGACAGGGCTATGGGTGCTAACCCTTCTCTCCAAGGGGGCAGACAACTGTATTTCAGCATGGAAACTCACAAGCAAAAAAAAAAAAATATCTCTGAGGTACGCTATTCTTATTAATTCCACTTCTACTTGTTGGAAATCCTGCCCCATGACACCCTTTGGCTTTTGCTATTATTGATCTCCCAGGAAAAGGGAGGGGGAGATCAGGGAGTAGGGAGTGGAAGGTAAAAACTGCTTGTGATAGCTCAGTGCTTCTCTCCTGCCCTCCATGCTGCTCTGACAAAAAGACAATTTGTCTTGTGTGCCCCACGACGTTTGAGGACTCTGGAAAACGTGCCTGTTAAACAAGCCCCACACAGAATCTAAATACCATCCATTAAAAGAGAAAGTCCCAACGTGTTTATAGCAGCGGGCCAAGGCGCTCAGCCCTCGCCCCGGAAAAACTCCCATTGACGTCAGCGGGGCTTGTGCTTATGCAAAGAGTGTGGGATGCTGCCCTGCACCTTTAGAAAGAAAAGGCAAAAAAAAAAGGGGGAAAGAAAAAAGAGTGGTATTGGAAAGAGGATGTTGCTCTTGAAAATGTCTTGGAGCAAAGTGGTTAAAGCAAAGCCTGTACAAACAGAGACTATAAATATTTTCCATTCTGTATCACTCTTCAAACAGTTCCCTGTCGTAATTTCAGGTGAGTACAAAAATAAATAAATTATAGCATGAGGGGAAGAAGAACAAACGAGAAAAGAAAAAAAATTACATTGCAACCAAGGCTGAAACCACAAAAGCTTAATTTCTTTCATCCAGACCTATTTCCCAGAGAAGAAACCGGTGGGTTTTTATGAAAGGCTGCTCCATGACAGGAGCCTCCTTTGAGGAAGACCATTATGCATTGTTATCAGCATGGCGTAATTTGACTGTTGACAAAGTATCTGTGGCAGTGAGAATGAAAGCAGTTAGAAGTGTGTCGGGTTGTAATCAAGAAGATGCTTAGCTGTGCAACGCTGCATCTTGAGCAGATTTGAATCAACATTGCCTTGAGGGGACACACACACACACAGAGACACAGACACACACATACACACACCAAAAAAAAGTCCATTAATTTTTAGTGGGAAAATTAGAGTGGCACTTGATGAAGTGAAATTTGACATGCGTTAATTGCTCTGCAGCTCTTCTAATTAGAGATTTTCAAATTCTTTTACTGCTGTCAGCCTGATGCCACATTGTCTTGCTGGACAAATAGTAAAATTGCAAATTGGGTTGATCAAGAAGTTGGATTTGAAGATATTGGACTTTTGCTTGCTTGCTGCTGATCATCATTTTCGTAAAAGAGTTGAGGGTGTTGTGGCCTATGAAGGGCATTTGGGGAGAGAAAAAGTGCAGTAAAATCCTTCTTCTTGATAAATAGAGAATCAATGATTTAACAGAGCTTGTTTAAAAAAGATTAAAGCATGCAAGAAGTGGACAATAAAGAAATGGAGTTGTAAATAAACCTTTAATCTTTGTTAAATCTGTCTTGCATGAGATTTCAAATATGATTCTGTTTTTAATAAAACCATTAAATTCAGTTTATATTTTCATGCACGCCGTTTGCAGTGTGGCAGATGGAGGCAAGGGGTGGGGTTCAGGTTCCTGCATGCCTTTTGCCCTAACCTGAAAGGCAGCATAGCAAGACCATGTTTTATATCAAAAGCTAGTTATAAGGTTGTATGAACACATATTTGTGCTGCTTCTGAAAGAATGATTTTGTATCTTTTGTTTTTGTTTTCTTCCTTCCCCCCTATTCAGGATCATGCCTCCCCTCCCTTAGCCTTTGAACCTCTCTTAATTCATTAACATATTGAATTTTTTCAATTTTCCATTTTCTTGCAATAACAATATTAATGCCAGGGCCAAGGCCTGATTGGAGCTAAATTACTTGTTACCTGCTGGCATTTATTTATATGGCATTGAATTATAAAGCTTTGCTATTGTCATGCCTTGGGCGAATTGTTTATGACACCAGTAATAGGAGTAATTGTTATTGTTGAAATTACCTGTCAGCTACCCATAGCAGTGGCCCTTGTCCCACTGACAAATAGTGACAGGGGAGAGGGATCCTCCGCACGTCCTCCTGATGACTTCTCCTCTGATAATAAGGAGTGCAGGGCCTCTGATAATTTGCCTGTCACTGTTGAGTGCAGCTCAGAGAGAGTTGGCCAAATTGTTGTCATTCACTTTGACAAAGACAGCAAAACGCTCTGGAGCAGGAGGAGGATTATCAAAATAAATGAAAGCCCTCACACGTCCTTTGTTTTGGGTTTTTTTGGGGGTTGGGTTTTTTCCCTCCCCATTGCCACTCTCCTGCCTTTATGCCAGAGTTGTAAAAATGGGGATACGTTCCTTAGCAGTGCAACTTAAGAGTCAGCACAGGGTAGGGGAGAACGACACAAGGGCTTGTGCAATTTGTGTGCTGTTTGCCTGAAACATTTTGGTTTCTAAATATAAATTAAATTCTTTATGGATTTTTGGGGGGGGTTTGTTTTGGTGTTTTTTAGCCTGAGGCTGTCTGTGTTTTGGCAATTACCAAATGTCATTGCAAGAGAAAGGGTGGTGTTTCTGTTGCATGGATTTGATTTTATTTGATTATTTATTCTGTTATTTTTCACAGTCAGCAGCATTTCTTTCAGCTCTCGTTCTCGTGCCCAGCCCTGTGAAACACACCCGGTGCAGCAATCATGTTGCCCCATGCCCAGGGCTGCTGGAAGCAGCTCTGCTCCTGCTATAGCATCTGCAGCTTTTTGCCCCCCTAAGCTATTGCAGTATCAGCCGAATTATCTTCACAAAAAATATTATTTCCTTTAGGAAAGCAGGTTCTGCCACTGATAAACCCAGCAGAGGTCTGTTTGCTGCTGCGAAGGAGCTTCGCGAAGAGGCGGTGTTATTTGTCAGAGCCTATCTATTTATAAAAAAAATAAAATAAATTACAAAAACTCCCCCTTCACGTCCTGTGACTGGTGCGCACGGGAGGACGCCCACGCTCGGTGGAGACTTGCTGCCAATCACACCCCGACACCGCTGAAAAAGGGAGATATTTTACACCATCACAGCAGCCGGGCTGCATCAGGGATGCTCAAGGCACAGGTTTGGGGTGAGCACATTACACTCTGCCTGATCCGGAGTCATCCACCCCACATCCTTCACAGCTCATCCTATAATAGCAATAATTTCCCCTTTATTGGTCTTTACACTCAGGTAATGACTACCTGGGGCACAAAGTACCTCAGGGGCTGCTTTAGGCCCTTTGGCCCCAGTAGCCAGTCCCTAATTGATCAGTAAAACCTCCCGCTGAGTCACTGATGCATCACGTTATTTGCTGTAACAATGAGGTTTGGTCCACATAAATACCTGTGGGCACCACCTCACCCCTCGATTTGCTCCCTGAAGGAGTAGGTCTGAATTCCTGCTACCAAGAATTTTCAGCAACGGCAAATAAATCTGCCGAATTCAACTCCTTCATTTGTAACCATTGGGCTCAAACGCATAATTTAGCCAAATTATCAGCTGCCTCCATCTTCCCAGGGAACGAGTGCAAACAACGTTTTAGGAACAGACATCTAAATTTAGTAGGGTTTTGAATAATTGATAGGCTGGTGTGACAGAAGATAGAAACTTATGTTTCTAATCATCCTGAAGCATTTCTCCTTCCACCCACCCCCCAAAATGAAGTCGCTTTGTTTGCAGTTAAATATAGGGAAGATGTCCACTTAACAAGTATAAAATTGTGATAGCATTAAGAGGTTATCCGTGGTAATAAAAAGCGGGGAACATGCCTGAGAATGTGATCTGCAAGGCAGATAATTTTTAAAGATGGAACTTGTCCTTGCTTTGTCTGGGGAGAGGCACATTAGTGATCCCAGAAGGGGAGGGTAAAAAATATAACACACATTTCCAACTGAAGATATTTAAAATGTGTAATGTATTTCGGCATGTTACTGTAAGCTGCTGTTTGATGTTTTTTCTATAAAGCCTAAATTAAGCATCCCAGATACGGCTGTGAATCTCCTGCTCCTAGCTGCATCAAAAAACAAAATACGTTTTAAATGGCCGTATTACCAATATCCTGGTAGACTTTAACACGCAAGCATAATCATCTTCCCTCTATTTTCTCTCTCCATTCCTAAGCACAGTCTCAGCATCAAAGATCCCACCTTTACATTTCAAGCTCGTTTGAAACGTAAACTTTTAACAAATAAGCGATGGCTTATGGAGCTGCATCGCCGCTGTGACTGGCAGCAAATTCCTTTTTCTCCCTCCCTCCCCTCGGCGTAAGGGGTTTGAAATACCCATCAGTGTCAAAAGAAACTGCGCAGATCACTGCTGCTCTAAATAAGGCAGAGCAATGTTGAGGGAAAAAAACTGCCCCCCCCCCCACCCAAAGAAAACCAAAAAAAAAATCACTCAATGGATTAAAATGACATTTCTGTCCCATGTCAGTCCAAATGACAAAGTGTCATGTTTTGCATCATTTCAGAAAGATATTCTTCAAACAAATTCAGTATATAAACAGGCAGCAGGCTTTTGTTTGAAACATTTCAGATCAAAAGTTAAGGGAAGAACAATTAATATTGCCTATTAAAATCCCTGTTATTGTTAGAGATACATTTTGTGGTTACTGACTATAAATAAAAGCAAAGGAACAGAGCCACGGTTTCTCACCACTGCAGACAGAAAAAGGCAATTTCCAGCTTTTTCTGTTTTGTTTTTTTTTTCCCCTCAAAGTTGCTCTTAGATGTGTTTGCTGAATAAACAGGATTAACTGTATTTAAAACAAGAGATAAAGAACAGCTTTTTATTACACTGAACAGTCTGCAGGGTTTCCAGGCTCCTCTGAATGCACTTCGTGCCTGGAACAAAATGTTCATATTTTACCTTTTTTAATGACACTGTATAGAACAAGCAAAATATTCTTGTAATAATACAAATATGGAATCAATGGGGAATGATTAAAAAAAAGCATTTTTACCATTTCTGCTTCTGGCCAAATGCCGGAGTGTTTTTTTTTACTTTCTTTCTTTTTGCTTTTCTCTTTGTTTATGTTTTTGTTTGCAGTTTTGCAGCAGGATGAGAAACCAGGGAGGAAAGTATTCCTGTTGCTGAAGGGGCTTTCCCTTTCCCTTTGGCTGCAAAAACTCACCGGGTGCTGTTAACACAAAACTAATGGCGAGAGCGCGATCTGGAGAGCCAGCCTGCTATCAGCTGCATTGCTATGGAGGCTTTCTCAAAAAATAGGTACAAAGAAAAGAATTTAGACAAATTTGCCTCTTAACCTTTAAAGATTTCCTGCCTATTCCAGTATGTCCTTTATTACATTAATTTTTTATTTAAATTACACCATTAACTGGATATGAATTTATCAAGAATACATATATTGATTTATAAAACAGTATCATTAATTATTATAATAGCTAGATGTAGCTGATATTACAAAGCCATTTAAAGGTTTTTAATATAACTTGGACATACATAGATAGATAGACATTATGGACAAGACTACAATTTAAACTGGCTACCAGCAGTTAATGAAATCCTTGATTTATCTTCTCATTTAGAGATTGATTATATTGTTGCTTTGTAAAACTATTTATTTTATGCCATTTTTCAAAGGATGTCTCAATAAAAGAAAAAGATAAATAAAACATCCAGCCAAGTCTCAAAGCATGTTTGGTGTTATATTTTCTTTTTTAATGCTGCAGCTGCTAATGTATTACTAGTTTGGAGATTTGTCACCTTTACAGAGAATTGGCTTTCTTGATAGTAGCTGTGTTTGCACATGCACAATTTCCTATATTTGGTTTTTTTAAAAAAAGAAGAAAAAGAAAAAAAAAAAAGAGGATGTTTTCCCAACAACATTGTGTTTATTTTCTAAACCAAAACCCAACAAAATGCCTTTCCGGCATAGATTTCTTAGGCATATTTTTTGTTTAAGCTGTGGAAAAATGGGACTTACCCTAGTGCTGCAAAGCAGTCAGTCATGGAGAACATTTTGATTTAAAATGCAATCTGAAGAGAAGAAAAAAGAGAGGAAAAAAAAAAAAGAGAAGGAATGATATAAACAAACAGCACACCACTTTCAAGTTCCTCCTAAAATGTTCCTAGCTTAACTAATACATTGGAAGTTTAAATCTTTACACATTGTTCTTGAGGGGCTATGTCTCTTGACTCTTTATTTATATCACTTATTCTTGTCTGGCAACATATGTTACCGATTTATTGTAGTATTTTTTTACTGTTAGCCAGACAAATGTAAGGGCTAGCTGAGGAAGGGTAGTTGCATCTGATGAGTTTAACAATTGCAGGGCATCCTTTAGGGATAGCCAATGGGCTCTTTTGAAGCTATAATACTCACCATTAACCATTTTCATGCTGACATATTTTTATTGCCAAAGTTGGGGCTTTCCCTCATGTCAGCCTCTTTTGTATTCAGTGCCTTCACAGGCAAATCAAACAGTGTGGCTGAGTGGTTCATCAAGCCAAGGTTTTTGTAGATGTCTCAAACCACGCTCTTATATCTTGGCATCTAAATCTGCATAGTGTTCCCCCCACAAATGAACAAAGAAAAAGACATGCAGAAAATAATACCTTAAAAAAAATCTAATTCTATCATCCATGACAAATGCAAGTAAATCCTAAGCATAGGCGGTCAGATTTCTCAGTGCCATTACTGACACCAAAAGGTAACAGAGAGGAAGACTTTTCCCATCAAAGCCATCTCCTCCAAATTCTTATTTTAAATAGATACACCAGCAGCAGAGAGAGAAATTGCAAGGACAGGTGGTGAGCTGGATGTCACATTTTGCACATATTGTTTTTAGGTGACCCATTCTGGAGCAAGATCTTGAACTCTCCCCACCTTTTCCTGACTGTTCATTCTCTGTCCTATCTCCTTGCTCAATGGTGACATCTTCCTCCAGCTCCTCTGAAAACTGTACCCCTGTGCCTTGTTTCCCTGTTGGAGCCCCATCTTGAGCTTCTGGGAGCTAACAGGTTTGTACAAGCTGTGGGGACATAATTCCTAATATCTCCCACAATTCCCAGCCTTTTGGTGCCAGATCAGACCATTCCACCTGTCAGCAAATCCTACCATATATGAGACACCCAATGTAGGATGCCCAGGAGCCCTCCTCCCCAAGGATCACAGAGTAGATGGTAGGGCACGCCCTGAATTTTCTGCTGCTTAGGATTCAGTCAGATTTTTAGGATTTTTTAGCTCCAAAAAGTTGAGTTCAATGTCTCTTGCATCTTCAGGGGATGCAGGAAGAGGCTGTGTAAGCTAGGATGAGACCACAGGACCTGAGCAGTGATGACCTAGGGGAGAAAAAGATACAGCAAGCAGCATTTTGGGTGGGAAATGAGGTGTTTCAGGTAGAATAAATACAGAAATTGCAATAAAATTCCTTGGGCCCCCTTGAAGGGAGAGATTGAAGGTGATCAGGGCATGTCTCCTGATAGCACTAGGGGGCCTTGACAGATGCCACACCATATAGTTTTAGCTGGGAGGAGAACAAGTGCTCCTGCTCCCCTGGCTTTTTTGACTTATTGACAGTTCAGTTGTCGTGGGTTAATTTGTTTGATTTTTAAATTTTTAAAATTATCAAAAGTTCCCTCTACTTATTGTAGAGGGTTTTGAGAACTTTCTAAAGTAGGTCTGGGTTCAGCAGTATGCAAAAATTTGCATGGAAATGAAGATTTTTCCTTTCTTTTCGTTTTTCTCTCAAGATGCTGGCCTAACTTTTATTTCAGGTTTTTTGTTATTTTTTTCAAATTGCAATTTAATTATACTTTGGATGCCCTCCTAAAACAATTTGCAACCCCCAAATGAACCTTTGGAGACAAGTCTCCATCTCCTGAATGCCAAGGACACAGTGAAAAAGGCTGCAGATGAAATGGTCACATCAGGACTCCTAGATTTAAGGATTTGAAGTCTTGGTTTTTCCTGTTTCTCCAGAAAGGTTTTATTTAGGCAGATGTCATCAGTGTCCTGGGCAATATTTAGTGACATACCAAAGCTTGGAGCATATGGATTGATACTTATTTAATTTTGTACTTTAAGGACATTGATGGCAACTTCATAATTAAGCTAATAGCCTCCCTTAAATTTGTTTATCCCACTCAAACCTGTGTTTTTTTGGCTGGGGAGGGAGGAACAGGAAGCGTGAGTTGGTCTCTCAATCATTCTCTTTCTGTTTTGTCCATCACCTTGGTTTCTTTCCCCTGTTTTTGACCTGCACTTTTTCTGGATCAGACACTGGCAGGTTGAGAGGTAATAAGAACCAGATGGACATTGTACAGAAATTGCCCAAATGGGTACGAGAATGTGGGGAGCTGTCAGGCATGGAGAGAAGCTGGAATTTTTCAGCAATAAAATGGGATTTATCGCCACTCTACCACAGTCATTGCCGACAACCGTTTACCTTGACAGAAACCCCATTCCAATAGGCCGTACCGATGCAGATTTTTTTTACTTTTTTTTTCCCAAAGAGTGATGATTGGTATTTGTTCTAAGGCTCAAATGGCCTGCACTAAAGGTGAAGCATTAGGCCAAAGTCCTGTATTCCCTACTGAGGCAAATGAACCTGCTAAAATAAGTTCCTTCCACAATAGCTGTGTAATTGAAACCAGAAAGTGAGAGAATTTGATAAATTGCTTGACCCTGAAGGAATGTTAAGGTCATAAATTTTCATTGCATTTTTTTTGCTTCTTTTTAAGGAAAAAAAATCTCTTTTATATATATATATAGGTAGATAGATGTAATATGTTTAGTATTTGTCTCCAAATTCTAGCTAACTTCCAGATCATTTGCCATTACTTTGCCATCCTCTCCCCACAGGAAAATACTAGAAGGTTTAGAGCATTCCTACCTACACCTTCCTGCAAGGGCTGAAGGACACAAAATACTCACAAATGGCAGCACTGTTAAGCAGTCAGCCACATAAAGAATAAACAACCCAAAACTGGGAGGTTAGCAAGTGCAATCCCTTTAGAAAGACAAAATAAACTACATAAAAAACACAAACATACTGTACTTGAAGAGTGCTGGAGTAAAAAAAGTCTGTAAATCATTTACAGGCTATCAAACATTTATTGCTACTCTTACCTTTTTTTTAGGAGTGGCATTACCTTTTGCTTGAAAAAGAATGATCAGTGTTTTCTTGAATAATATGTACAATATTGAGTAAGATTTATATAATAAGATGTCCCTTCAAGCTCAAAAAGACACAAGAAAACCCTAGATCGCACAGTATCTTATTGCGGTCATACACATCTTGAGAATAAACAAAAGAAAATAAAATCTAAAAAAAATAGGAAATTAATGCAAACCAAGAAAAAGGATGAGAATAATTAGGAGAATAACCAGCAAGGTAAAACATCCAGCCATGTTCCCTGTTCTGTGCTTGCACCCATCAATAAATACAGCCATATGAAAATAGGTTCTAAGAAGAAGCAGAGGGGAAACTCAGAAGTATTTTGGTTTTGTGTATGGTTGTTCAGGGTTTTTTTCCTGCAGTAGCAAAATTTACATCTTTGACTGTAGCGTCTTCTGCTTCACAATTGCTTGAAATTTGCCACCATATAGTAACAGTTTTTTATAATCCGGCTGCTTTCCTCCCCCTGCTTTGAATATAACATTTCAGAGGCAAAATTGTCTCACTTCAATAAGGCCCTGCACTTTACATAGCCATACATACTTAACCCCACATGAAGCAAGTTAAATAATCATTAGCACGATAACCCATTGCTATCAAAAACTTATTGGTCCTCTAAATTTTAAATTAATGGCCTGTCTCCCTTGTTCTGTGTGTGTGTATGTATCTGGTTTTGTGACACTTCAGTGGAAAGTCATAGACATTTTATCAGCACATATTAGATGATTTGCATTATTGACATTTCAATTTAAAAGTAAAATATTTTTTTTTTTACAGTGCAGGGAAAAATAGTTCTGCTGAATTGGTTCATCCCTAGACCCCTGATTCTTAAGTAACTCTTTGGAGTGTTAATTAGCAGCCAATATTTGACAAATCGGTAAGGAAATGCACCCTGCTTCTCTCTAGCCAGGTTGTTCTAGCTTAAATAAGTTTTCTTAAGGAAGCAAGAAAATGATAAGCTGAAGGGAAAAAAGAAAAAAAATTACTTGAAACAATGCCCCCATAAAATCATAGCAAAACCCCCTTCAATAATTTATACTCACTTTTTCTTTTTGGAGATGTTAAATAAAACTATGGTGGAATGGGATTTTCTTGCTTTGTGAGGGACTTTTTTTCTCCCCATAAACTTTCTGGCCCAAATCCCTTCTTTCCTTTTCATTTCTTTGAGTCCCAAAGTAACTGCTAGTCATTTTGAGACAGTTACTTATCCGGAGAATGAAGGAGTATCATCTGTGTTTCAATTAGAGAAGGAAAAAAAAGATAAAGACTTGGAACGCAATCGAAAAATGCAAAGAGACATATTAGGATGAGAATTTTCATCTGTTGCTGTATAAATATTTTAATAAAAGTTCTAAAATAATGTGTCTGCCTCCTGCTCCATAAAAGAGAGGAGATTATGAAGTGCAAATGATGCAGCTTAGATGTATAGATCCGACTGGGATTTTTCACTATTTAAGAGTCTCTTCGTGCTTCTCCTCCAGAAGTTTGTTTTAGAGCCATTTCAGACCCCAAGAAGTATAAATTTCATAAGTATAAATAAAAGATGACCAGCGAGTGGCTTCAATCACTAATATTTTTGCAAACTAATGTTCAGCTGATGCAACTCGATTTTGTTTTGCATCACATTAGTGTCACAGCGGCAATGACTGGCCTTTATTCACCAACCCTTTGAGTCAGCACTTCAAGACATCTTTCAAATTAGGTCATACTGCAAATTTGCCGCTGATACAAAGGTTGATTAAGAGAGCTTCACAATTTTAAAGGCACGTCTTGTGACGAGAATTAAGGTCTGGTTGATAGTTCCAGGAAATGCGAGGCCCCGTGACTACATGAAAATAATGTATAGGCTCTATGGGGAAAGAACATATTTCCTCAGAGTGCTTGAAGAAATACTCATTTACAATTTAACCAAGTCCTCCCCCCCCGCACTCCCCCCCATCCGTTA
>VYZT01041647.1:42132-66594 GCA_013400735.1 Pomatostomus ruficeps | reverse complement strand
CCGTTACAGGAGAAATTGCATGATGGGTCTCGAAAACAAGCTGTGAATTACAGCACAGAGGCAGTGAGATGAGCCCTGTTCTCCTCTTGCCGAAAATCAGTCCACTCCTCTTGCCTCCTTTGATCTTCTTTGGAAAAACCTATTTCTCCCCCCTCCCACCAAAGCATCTTGGTTTCTGCTTTCCCCCATAAAACAATCCAGCGTCTCAACGGGACCCTTCACCCGTAATGTAGCAGCTCCAAGCTGAAGCTGAATTGCCGTGTAAACCTCCCCTGAAGATCTGGAGGGGATGATGAGAAGTGACAACCAATCATGGTGACCAGAGCTAGGGTTGCAAATTACTCCTAAGCCTGATTTAAGCATCTTAATGAAGTGGCCATAATTTTTCCCCGCTACAGCACAGAAGGGACAGTAGCTCTTCCTGCTCCAGGGTCTGAGCATGCAGGAGAAAGAATCTCAAAGGGAGCTGGTGGCTGCCAAGCGGTTCTGGAAATTGGGACACTCCGTTTTTGATGGCTAAGTGGGAAGCGAGATGAATGATCTCTTTGAAGGCAATCAGACCCAAATCTAACATTTTTGTGACACTCAGAGATTTTAGATTTCCCAAACTTTCTCTCTTTCCAGGGAATAAGAACACATGAAGAGCTGAGAGTTCCTCTAATTTAGTGTAAGTGGATAAAAGTCAACTGCCAGCTTCGTTTTGGTTTAACTCTTTGGCCCACCTGACAAGGCAAGAAGCTGCTGTTAATGTCGATTTTGCCTAATGCATCAGTGTTCAAGATGGGAGGGAAAAAAGGGTAGGATTTTGGCTGCAGCTACGTTGAAAGCAGTGTTTAATTCTCCTGTCACTGAAACTAGAGTCCCTCAAGTTATCTTTTCTATGCTCAGGAACATTACCATGATTTAAGGCTATAGCATCGGTGAAAAAAACACAAACAATTTAAAACCAGAGCCCAAGGAGAGCTTTCTTGCCATATGAATAGCCATGAAAGCCAGAAAAATGCTTCTCATTCCCTCTTGTATTTTCCTTCATTTCTTTACAACGGAGTCCCTGAACTTGCATTTCTACCACAGCAGCTGACTTCATTTCATGTTTTTGATGTTACGATCACCCACAGACCTTTCCATTCTCCATATGTTTCTGGATTCAGTCACTTCACCCACAGCCCTCCCCGACAGTATAACACCTCAAATCCCCCCACATAACAAAGTCTATTTTATTCCCAGTCACTTTCAATTTGCCTCCTGTGTTTCTCTGAAGGGTTTAGTTGAATGTGATTTCTAGCACCAAAAGCAGAGGAGGGGGAAAGTGGCAGGCCACAAATGAGAAGGTGGCCTGTGCCACAGCCAGGAGTCACTGGAAGTGAGAGTTTTCAAAAGAACTGAAATAGGACCACCACAAGATGGATTTTAATATTTTGAGCTACATTTACACTTCAGGTTCCTTTAACCCTCTTCTACCAGGTTACATAAAAGTGGATATAAACCCTAAAAATATAACTAATAATGAGATTTAAAGACAGGAACAGCAGCAACAAAGATGTATGTCTACCCCATTAGCTCCAAACTCCTCTGCACATCTAATTTGGTAGTGTCACCCCACCTCCTGCCCTCTGGAGGTAGGTGCTGCTGCTTCTGCTACTGCTGGCCTTCTCCAGTCTCCATGAATCAGGCAAGAAAGGATATGAACTCATGCCAGAGTGACTTAAACCAATCGTGGGAAAACAAATTGGGGGTTCCTTTAAAAAAAAAAAAATCATACTGCCTTTTGAGCCTTTGTGGGGACACTGAGAACATGCTTCCAAGCTCTTTTGTTCTGCCCTAAGGGATGGAAGGCTGCTCTTAATACAAGAAAACAAAGCCTTCCATTGCCACTACCAACAAAAAAAAAATAAAAAAAGCAAGCTGAAACACTTATGAACACTTTGCTCCAGGCTCTGTGGCAGTAAGGAAAAATCATTGCAACCATCACAAGACTTGGCAACACCAGGGCCATGCCAGCAGAGTGCTCTTCCCCATTACTGTAAATCACAGGCTGAGCCCAGTTTATTGTGAAACATCCAATTGTGGCTCCTTGAATACGATAAATAAAACCCCCGTCCCTCGGTGCACTTGACTAGTTTTTGTGGAAGCGAGGGGAAAATTCACACTTCTGCCTAGGGACAGGACAGAGGCAGCCGATGCTTCAGCATAGCTTGGTGGAGACAAATCACAAAAGAGAAGCTGCAATTAAATATGGGGCTTTCTGTGCCTCCATCCTCTTTTTCACAATTGCTACTGCAGAGAAAAACACTTTACTCATTTTAGGCATTGCAGTATCAAGTATATTGAGAGACTAGATTTGGGCTCATTTTAGTTGGGTTTGGATTCACATTTGGATTAAAACTGAACACACACAGTGAAATCAAAGCTGAAATGATCCCTGGGAATGAGGCAAGTCACAGGGAGTAACAATCACCTTTAGCCAAGGAGCCACGAGCCCATATTACAGCTACAAGCCCTCAAACGCGTGCCATCAGTGCTGCAGGGCCCTGCTTCAGCCCAGCGAGGATGGTATTGCTCAAGCCTTTCCTCTGGGAATATGTCAACAGGCACATTTAAAACTCTGCTTCTGCAAGCTATCAGCCACTGGCCCTCATGCCAGGAAAACACACAGGCCCTAATGGAAACAGTACACAACCAGGGAGCAGAGCTGTACGGGGTTAGATCAAACTATGCCCATATTTCATAGGATTGCTCCTACCCCACCACTGCTTTACTTCTATTTTCCACCACGCACAGACCCAACGGAAGGATGGCGTGATGGAGCCAGAGGCAGAGCAGCTCTGTAAATAAGGCCAGCTCTGAAACCTGCCTGAATCCTCAGATATAACAGGCAGTAATGCTGCAGGACTCATTCCCTACAGGACAAGGACAGAAAAGATTCCAAAGTAATGGATTCAAAGCCCTCTACTTGCTCAGAGCTTGTCTCCTTCTGTGCATAGTAGATCAGCTGAATATTTATAGAAGAGATTGGAGGTCAGGCTGCTTCACTCGCTGCTCCAGCCCCCTTGCCCAGCTTTCGCACGGCCAAGTCGCCAGCTGGCGGGTAGCACCTCTCCCTGCCGCGCCGGGAGCGCAGCCTCCTCTGAGTGCCAGCTGGCTCTCGGGGACACTGGCGGTGACAGACCCGCGGTAAACCAAGTCGCTCCAACCTCCCGAGTGACTGAAAATAGAATGGGCCCTCACATGGTGATATTTAAGGCAGAACTTCATTTTTCAGAGGATAAAACTTGTAATTTAAGTCCTTTTCCTTATTCCCCTCTTTTTTCTCCTTCCCAACAGCTTCACAGCTCAAAGTCCTCTTTGATATGATTACCCACCAAGCCATACAGCCCAGAACTCCACATACAAATCTGCATAAACCCTGCATCTTCACCAATAGGTGTCTACTAGAAATAAGCTTAAACTTTAAGATGTGAAAGACCCAAGTGCTTAGGGGCAGCCGGTTTGCTCCACCAGCTCCATTGAGCAGATAAGAAAAAGCACCTAATTAGCTAAATTTATTAATATGCTGGGTTTTTTTCTTCAAAGAGGATACAGCTACGTTATAGAGGTGAAACATGACTTTTGATGATGAAGCAAGCAGTGATTAAATAAGGTTAATCCTCATTTTATATGCTAATAGGATATTTATAATCTCAACTGCATATCCAATTTAGCTATTTTATTTTCTGTTGTTAAGAAAGTATTTCTTATTAGCGAAAGAGAATACCCCTACGTTCACTGCAGATGCTATTTTAATTGGGCTCAAGTGCATTGTGTGTAATTAGTCCACTTCTCTAATATTTCATCTATAATTACACCATGAACAATGTGCTTAAATTTCAGAAGGGCTGCCAGTTTAAATTTTTTTTTAAATAAAACTGCTAATTAATTGGTGACCCTTCCCACGGACAAATGATTCGCATTGTAGCCTGGCCCCAATCAAAGGATCGTCTTTTCAGAAGTTTGAACACCTTGTTTTGACATGCTGCCTCTGATCCGGAAAACATAAAGGCACCCATGCTATCCACCTGGTTTCACCAGGACTGCCACTCCAAACCTCCTCCCAACGCACAGCAGCATGGGCATGACTTCAGTAGCAATTTTAGACAATGCTGGCTATTGAGAATGACCAAAGAAAATAACTGGATGTCATACATCTCATTCACCTCATAAATTGTCTCAATAATTTAAGAGAAGACAGCAATGTGGCGGATAGGGGAGGGTTCCCATTTATCCACCACAGCGGCCCAGCTCTGTATGAGAGAAAAAAGAAAGAAATAGCCCCAAACATGGTGATGGTGAATATGTTGTGATCCTATCAGCAAGACTGAAAGGTCAGCTCTAAAATACATCTTTCTGCAAATGTCAGGAGAAGGTGCTGCTCGGATCTGGTGATCAAACTGAGCTCTCTCAGAGGAAAGCTACATAATGTGTAAGACACTTCATGGGGTAAATATTTCCCTCTGTAAAATACCTGCATTAATTTCACTGGCTGCAAACTGTGCTACCAAGCCTGATGGCTTTTGTGGAAGATCAGAGCATACAACACTAGGGCACAACGGTGGTCCTCAAACTAGAACCCCCTAAATGGCAGCAAACCACTGGGCAACAAACACATGTGCACATATTTACAGATATATTTTACAGATATATATACATATGCACAAAATCATACTGAGCATGAAGGATCTTCACTGCATACTTCTCAGACAACCATTTTGTAAACACCACTTCGCAGCTTTGCTCAGGCTTCCCTCCTGGCTGGGCAGTTCTGCCTCAAGTGGGCCAGATCCAGCTCAGGATTAAGCAACAATCTTGTGGCTACCTGTCCCCATGGTGTCCCAGCAACCTGCCACCATTGCCCATGTCCACCCTTGTGGGACTTGCACTCAAAGGGGTCTTGTTATTTCCAGTGTCTAATGATTTGTGACAACCACATCGAGAGTCCTGGACAAAACAGAGGACACACACCATGAACCTTCCTACTGTTGCCTCCTAAAAGCACCCTCAGTTTAGGGAGAAAAGAAAACTTTCAATCACACAGAATACCCTTGCCCAAGAGGACATAAACCTCCCTTGGTCTTTGTGGTTCCCATCCCAGAAGTGAAACCTTTCATGGGCAGGGGAATAGGTAACTAATCTGGCAGGAGAGGCAGGATAAGGGTAGTGACTTTTACCCTTCCAAAAGCCTTTTGACATGAGGATGAAGGTCGTGGACCAACACATGTCCAGCAGAAGACAAGGGTGACGAAGAGATGAAGTCACACTCCCTGGAGCTGGAGAACAAGATGTCCTTTGGGGGCACACGGCAGGGCTGCTACTATACCCTCTTCCCAAAGCACCCCTGTAAAGAGCCACAGCTTTGGTTTCAGGCTTTTCTTCTCCCCGGGGGGTGAGAAATCCTAGGTGCTATTTGAGGAAGAGTGACTTCTTCCTCCATACCCACCCCCACCCCCCCAAAACCAAAAGCCTGACCTCTTCCCATCTGCTGGGGAAAGCCAAATCGCTACCAATCTGGCTCTGATCTGAACTAGCTCTTTCTGGCCAGAAGTTTATTTTTCAAAACAAGTGTGCCTGCAAAACAGTGTTTATTTAAAACACAGTATGAATGCCAGTAACCCAACATGCACAGGGAACAGCACCCGGAGGTCTCCCGCTTAGTATTTGAGAGCTATTAAGTAAATCAGGGGAAAATTCCTCAGGAAATGATGGGGTTAGGCCTGATGGGCATCCCTGTGTGATTAAATGCAACTTAATGAGGTCACGGGTGACAGATTTGGGCGCAGAAGTGTTTAAACAGCAAGCAGAAAAAAAAAAGCCCTCATAGCACACAAGGGATGGGAATTGAGGCTGGTTGTGTTATCCTGTGGTGAAAAAACACATGGAAAAAGGGTGGCCTTCCAGCACACACGAGCTTTTCACAGCCTTCCATAACAACTTATGCCATTGAGCAAACATTGCAGACAGACCTCTCAGTTAGGAATGGTCTGGCTAGTGTCATGAGTCAAGGATGGCCAGCAGCACTTTGATTTCTTGGAGGTTAGAGAGGAGGATTTAGGTCACAATGCTTTATTTCCACCCCACCTTCCCAACATCTCTAATAGAAAATGGTTGTCTTGATTGAAGGAGCTAAATTCTGCTGTCATTCTGCAGGACTGCAGGATAATTACATTGACTTCACCTGAGCACTTTGGTTTTGCTGATGCATCTGTCAAGGGCAGGAGGGGATTCTCAGTGTCTCACAGTCCCTGGAGCATTCATTCACGTAACCCTTCAACATTCACACAAGAGGGTCTTCTCACACAACCCATGATTGAATCACTAGGGAAAGAGGCTCCTGGCTGACATCTGACCAGCAATGAGGCATCTTTGCAGAGAGATAAAAGGAAATTTTTGGTTTTGTCAGCCTTAAGGCCAAAAAAGAATTTTGTCCATTGTGCTCGGTTGGCCTGGAGCAATTGACTCTTCCTTCCAAAATAATAAATGGATACCTACAGGTTTTCTTGTGTGGTCAATGATGATGCAATATACCCTCCCAGCTGGCCACACCTCCTCTTCTTTATTTAGCATACCAGTTCACCTGGTAGAGTGACTTGCATTCACTTGTGAACAATGAAGATTTTACCAGTTGACTATTTAAACAAAACAACCCAAAACCCCAACAAAACCTAGAACCCATATTAGGTGGAAAGGGAAAGGCCAAAGGGAAATTATTGCTGGTTTAGACAGCAGCATAAATTTTCTTCCTATTTTTAACCTAGCTTTTAATTTAATAAATTTTATGACCCTTATATTAAGTACATATGTTTTACAAGACACTGTGTCCCTTGAGTCACCCTGAATTTACTCTATTACAGCAGAGTTAAATGAATGAATACTGTGTTTCTGATTTCAGCTTACCCCTTATTTGATCCTTATATAGTCAATAAACCTTCATAGAAGCATGAAGCAACTGAATCAAGCAGGGTGCCAAAGCTGTGTTTGGGAACTCTGTTAGTCTTTAAAAGGGAATTAGTAAATTGCTATTCTCTTATTCAGATCCTGCTACACCACTGCCAGGTTTCCCATGCTGTTTACTAGAAATAAATGGTGATACTGATAAGACTCTTGAATTTGTACATTATAAATTTAGCTTTCATATGATCATTTTAAAAGAAGGTCAAGTTTTCCCTTACCTCCTAGCCCCTTCCAAGCCTCTGAGGCCCCTAAACTTAACTACTTTTTTTTCTGCTGCTCTCTGGAAATTTGGAAGAGCAAAAAGCATTTAAATCAGCCCAGTACAGGTTATAGACTATTCCCAAACAAATGTCGTTTTGGGAGGAAGATGGGAGATCTTTTAGAAACCTTTGAACAAAAGCCAACTCTGCTTTCCAAGTATAAGTAATCCTTTCACTCAGATTGGTGTGTATAGGCTAGTGGATGATGGCAGAATAATGCAAAACAAAAAAAAATGTAATGCCAGCTACAAATTGAGGATAAACAAATTGGAAGATTAATCTAATTACCTGGAGTAGATCCCTTTACAAAACTAAGATGCCCTGATACTCAGTGCCTGCAGAGAAAATAAGCATGTACAGATATTATCCTTGCTTGGGTGCATTTGCACTCTTCCTTTAAGTAATACATGAGGGCAACTTTTCACAACAAGTTTGCAACGGTGGCAAAACACAAAGGTTAGAAATGGATAGTTGATATTTGCTGAACAGTGGGAAGCATGAGTTATTGATTGGCTTGGTATCAACCTAGAGCTCCTTTTTAATATAATAAGATTAGTTTAGAAGGGTGTTTTATAAATCGGGTGGTTCTTATTTGATTTGAGTACTGACTCTTAGTGACTTGCCAAAGTTCAGTAAATATGCAGAGTATAGTATATGCACTTTATCTTTGTGTATTAGCTATGACATAAACACAGAGGGGGAAAAGTCAAATTTTATACATCAGAAAATGGGTTTGTTGCCAGACATTCTAACGTCGCGTATTTAATTTCACTGATGTATGTTAAAATGGGAAACCAAATTCAATGAGCTGTTTGTTTCTTTCTACAAATACGCTTACATCAATGACCTCTGAGGACATGACCTCAAAATGTAACTAGATGTTTAAAAGAACCTCGAAGATCTATATAAGACATTAACATTTGTGTCAGAGGGCAGTATACAAGCATGTATATACTCAGCTGTCTATATGTCGACTGCTATATTTTTATTGTTACAGGAAACCAGCCAAAGTCCCAAACAGGAAAATTATCAGCTCCTTTTTTTTTTCTTGGCATGGTCCTGTTTAAGACTAAAAGCATGACCATAAGTTAGAACATATTTTAGCCCTATTCAGTAACCATTTTGGCACCTTCTGTGTGGGGTTTTACATGCTATCCAGTCTTAGGGAGCACAAGGCTCTGACAGTGATTAGGCACAGTACATGGAGGTGTGCAGCCCTGAGTGTGAGGATTCACAGAAGACTCCTTAAAAAAGAAGAAATTACCATTTTAGCTGGGCATAGGGAACTCCTGGTCACCTCCCCAGGGACAAACTCATGTCAAGTTCTGCTGTCTGTCAGGATTAAGTGCCTGTTTGCTTTCTCACTAACATGTGGTTTGAGAACAAAGCAGCTCAAATCTCCTCCATTCTTAACAAAGCATCTCAAATTGCTGAGTAAAATTCCTTAATCCTCCCATCTTAATCTGAAAACATCAACGCCACATGGTAACACTGAGGTCTCTTTTTGTCCACTATGCAGCACCATTGACATCACTGTTTGATTTGGAGCTAACTTTTCCTGGAGCCACCCATTATCAGAGGGAAACCTCAGGTGCTTTGTTCTCAGAGCAGGTCTGCCCAAGGAGTTGTTCTATCCTAAAGTTTCCACTACCAGTGAGACGCTAAATACAAAGCAGGAAGTGAATAAACTGGCATCATTTCTCATCACCATAAACATGTGTGGTAAAAGGCAACACGAGCTTTTCCATCATGAGAACCATGAAGAAGAATGCAGCAGCTGCTTGCCTGAGTGGTCCAGAGGGCAGGCTAGAAGAAACAACCTTCAACATTCCCATCAGTACAAGCAAGTACTCTGTCTAGAAAGCAAGAAAGCAAAACCTCTGACCTGAAGAGGGTTGTGCTTTTGTAACGTGGCACAATAAAAAGTCTAAACACCAGATGATTAGATCTAAATGTCTATGCGTAGTCATCATTCTGACATAAAACTCAGCTGTCATCCTAACCAGTATTTTCCTGCAATCATTTATCCAATAACAACAAAAATCAATTCCCAGTTTCTGCTAGAAAAGTCATAGAAATCACTACTTGCTCACTCTGAGAGCATTCCTCCTACTATTGCTACTGCTCTCCTACAACTTCTGTCCTGTGTTAGTTTTACTTGCCCTGTCCCAGCTTCAGTCAGTGGTACAAACAAAGCCCCAAGGGGATAAGATCAAAGATTTGCCTGGCCAGTAGTAGTCTGAAATCACTGGCTAGGGAAGTGCAGAAGTGTAGGACAGCAGCGATTCTGTCCCAGTCCACTCTCTTTCTGTGGCAGATGATGTATGGGTCAAGTTCCCCTTCAGGTACTTGCAAACATGCAGAAGTTTGCCATAAAAAACTCAGAAAGATGGAGAAAACAAGAGGTAGTTTTCACTTAGCAGACTGTATTCCTTTTCTTCTTGCTGATTTCAAACACTTCCTTTGAGATTTAGCTGTAGAGATCCATGAACTGAATTGAATGCAGTTATTACCTGGACCTACTTTAATCTATATTTCCTAAAAATTATTTTTCATCTCATTCTCCTCCATTTCTCACCTCAGCAATGTGTGTGCCTTGGTTCAAGCTTTTTTCCCCTCTAATCAGGGCCAGGTCAGCCCCAGAGTCAGGACTTTTATCCTAAAAGCCATAAGGGCTCCATAAGGAGCAGCAACTAACTCCCTGTGAGGAAACTTCTAACATGTTTTCTTCCTCCCATCATCAAGTAAGACAACAAGAGCAGCTTCAGAAGGTCTGGCCATGAAAAATAATTCCAGGTTTATAAGCAGCAATAGTCAGCTGGAACACATAACTCACTGCTGAGCTGTTTATGCACAGCTGGAGCAGCCTGGTGTGGAACAGAGTGTGCAGGGCAGGTGGGCACAAGGATGCACAGCATTCAGTTCTAGATACCCTGCTGGTTGGCAGCAGAAGGGATCATCAGGGTCATACTCTTCAAGATGCCAAGGCCAGAGGCTGAAATACATCAAAACCAGCACTATCTGGGCTGTAGTATTTAGGAAAACAACATGTAGAACGTCACAGCCCCATGCTGCAAAGCTTTGTCATGTAAAAGGTTTTCTAAGCATAAGAGACAGCTCTTGAGACTGGAGATACAAAAGCTGCAGAATGTTTTCTTCATCTATCACATATCCAAAAAACATTGCTTAAACTAACTCAAGAGGCTTCCATCTCCTTGCTGGAGACAGCAAGCTAAAAAACTGGATACCTATGTCCAGAAAGGATGCTAGAAAGTTCCCTGCAGTTCTCTTGGTAAGGATAAAGCTTGAGAATCTGATTTATTGCATTAAATTATAAGAGTAAGTTTGCAAGAAGACAAAAATTCTGGGACAGGCTTTTCCATAGAAAACTCACAAACAGGGAGTTATAGAGTAAAAACCTCTCTGAGGCTACTCTGAACAAATAAGTCTTTAAGGTTAAAAAGCAGGGAGCAAGGTGCATCCCCAAGGATGGAACTCAGGGACTGGAACGGATGGGAGCCAACAGAGCCTGGGGAGGACCAAAGACCCTTTAGTACAGACAGGGATGACTGATCTCACACAGAGTGAGCACAGGTCAAAGTCTTGAAAAAAACACAGATTATTAGGAAACAGAATCCTTCCGAAATTTTTCCACATTACTCCTGCAGGCAGTGAGACTGCACATTTGAACTATGAGCTAATGGCAGGACTTTAATCAAACCATTCCCACAGAAATCCTAAGATACTTGAAACACAAATCATTGGCCAAAATTCCTCCACACAAAGGTGACAAATGAGCCTTGAAAGACATGTCCACAAAGCAGACATTTCTCAACTGATGACGAACAGGCAGCCATCACTGCTGCGTGCCGCTCTTAACCCGAGTGGTAATAGCTACTGGCCTCAAGAACTAGTTAGCTCTCATTTATATCAGTGGAAAGCAGTGTCTCCACTGAAGTCAATATAGTTTCACTGGGCTAAGTGTGATCAAATTAGGCTTGATGTCCACAGACCTAAGTGTATTGCTTGCCTTAGGGCAGGGGAGCAAGAACAAAGGGCTCATATATTGGTAGCTGTGTTTGGTCTGTAAAGGATTGCTCTCTCCTGCCCACCACATCTTTCAGCAATGGACTATGTGGAGTCATACAATTAAAAAGTCATTTATGTTCAAGATTCCCACATCTCTGATGTATACTTTGTCACAGCACAGGAGTTTAGCTCTACTTCAGAGAGATTCGAGCATCATGGAAAGCTGGCTGCCAGCAAAAAAATCATTCTGAGAGGAAATAAGAGAGAAACAAAGAAACAGACATACACAGAGCAACCTGGAGATGTTACAGGACTCCATCAGAGCTGACTCTGGGTACAAGCAAAGCAGGCAGCTGCCCCAATCAGCAGGGAGACAAAGGCATAGAAGCATTTCCCCTGATGTTGTTCCTCCTGCATGGTAGCAGATCCTGACTGATGGCCCTGTTGGTGGCAGCTGGAATCAGGGATATGAAGAGCTAACCTTCTAGGCCACCTCCAGGATTCATGCTGGTAATCCCAAACATCAAAGGTTTGCTTGCAGTGCTCCAATATGGAGTGTAAAACCTCCCAGGTTGTGCTGGTGATGGAGGCAGAGCCTTGGAAAGCTGCCGGTGACCCTAAAAGAAGCCAACCACCCCTCACAGGGATCCTGGGAAAAGCTCACCTGCCACCGGAGCTGGAAGGTTACCCATTTCTATTTTCCCACATTCTGCCGTGTGTGTGATTATCATCACACCATCCTCATCAGCTCTGGGGCAGAACACACAGGTGAACTTGCAACTCGAAACACATACACATACAAACATGCACCCCTTTTGTCAGCCATAGCATTTTACAGCCCATGGGGGAGTAATAAGCCTGGGCTCGGTATCTGCCTCATGGTATGATATAACTTTCAATCATGTTAATTAAATTAATATGGGCCATGCTAATGAAAACCACAAAATACTATTTTGGTGTCCATGAGCACATACATTTTGATAATATCAACTTGTCATTCTGATGTTCCTTTCTACACCAAATACCAGCAATGTAAACATCTAACAACACTTTCATCATAACAAAGGAAATTCTGCATCAGCACCAGACTGAACGCAGACAGACTTGTGTAAGCAGCAAGCACCAGAAATATTCAGACATACTAGGGCTCACCAAGTGCTCAACAAACGCTCCTCCTATCTAATCTTTTAATCTACTTTTGAGGTATATTTTTGGCTCGTGTTTTGTTTTAGGTTAGGGGGGGTTTTTTATTATTATTATTCTTTCCCTGCATGATTAGCCATCCAGGAAATGTTTAAATTACAAAATCATAAGGTTTAAAAGATTTATAGATCAAATTATATTAACCTAATGCAATAGGCCAGCCATACGGAAATTAGAAGTCTTTATATTTTATTTTGGTTATTAAATTGCTCCCTTTATACTGTTTAGTTTGTTTGTAACAGTAAGGTTTTGCTGTCTGATGTCAAAACTCGCAGAGTAACCAAGCAAAAACAAATGACTTAGTCCTTGGTTCAAAGAAATAATAGGTTACTAGCATAATTAATTTTATGTTTAATTACTGCAGAATGAAACAATTCAACAATATCCAATCAATCCTCAGAATGACAGAACAGAAGGTCAGCAGTTGCTAAGTCAATTGTTTTGAAAGAGAAATTTATGTCAGGTTCTCTTTTATGTGCTAGGGAAAGAAATTGGATAAAAGTGGTCAAGCAAACGTTAATTAATTGTATAAATGTAATCCTGTTGTCATGCAAAAATCACAGAGACTCCAGGCACAGCATGCAAAACACGGGGTATGCATCAGTCAGGAACATCTAGAAATGACATCTTTGACTTAAAACAATAATAATGAAAGAAAGGAGAACAAGCAGTAATTTTGAAAAAGCCAGGAAAGCCAGGCTAGTTTTCAAACTGGCTTTCAGAAGCACAATTGTACGAGCTGACTGGCTCAGTCCGGTGGCTACAGAGGCAGGTCCAAACTACTATGAAGTCTGACCCTCCGTGGCTCCTTGCTCGCAAATCTCAGAGGTGGCTGCTTTTGCCCTCCTCATCTTTCCTCAGATTAGGAAGTTAACTGGGTTCAAAATTTCCACCTCCTATGGTTCTTTTTTCACCTGAGCCTCCAGGTATTCAGCAAGGTGTTATTTTCCTGCAACACTAGCCTTGAGTTACATGACTACACATTCCCATCTTGCCTGAAAATACCTGTTCCTGCTTCCACACTCCCAGGTAAGTTTGGCATTTTAAGAGGCCTCAGCTGCAGTTTCCAGCAGTTTTCATCATTTCCCAAGATTGTTGATCAGGTGTTTCCAAGACCTAGATTGTCTAGTAGGTTCAGCCATCCTCTGGCCCAAAGTCTCATTTTTTTCTGCACTACTTTTCTGTTCAAGCCTTGCTCATGTCACCAGTGGCCACTCTCTATCACCAGCTGCTTCTTCCTTTAAAAACATCTTGTGAAAAATCTTTAACCAGTCTGTTCTCTTATTTTATGCTTTCACCATCACCTTCAGCAGAAGGTTGATGAGGAAAGACCTGGTGGCCCAATCACCAGTGCTGTAACTGGACTTGGCAATGAGGTCCATGAAAATTTACTGTGTTGGCTCTGAAGTCTTGTCAAGGCAAGAAGCAGCACTGGGTGTGCCTTACCTCAGCTCTTGCTGCACCAATGGCATGAACCCTTTTGAAAACTAATGGTATGCCCTTTTGAAACTTAGGGCAACAGAGGTATTAGAAATCATTGATCTGATTATCACCATGCCAGCCTCTTTTAATCCATTTTTGTACAAAAACCAGTGGGGTAATTGGCTGCATGCACAGCACAGACACACCAGGATCTCTGACTGTAGAAGACCTCCTTCAGCCAAGGATAAGTTACCTCTGGAAGCCAGGGAAGGACAGTGCTTTATCATCAAGTAGGAAAATTGAGATGCAATTTTGCATGTAAAGCAAACCAAGCTGTGTTATGAACCAATTTTGTCAGGAGGTGACCCCAGGGAATACTGGACAGACCAGCCTGGAGCTCTCCAGAACACAAAAACCACTCTAATGTGGAAGAAACACGTATGAAGATGAACCTTGCAGCAGCTCTGCCATGCCTTAAGACCTTCTCTCTGAACCACTTAGCGGGTACCAAAAAGGGGGCACAGCAAATGCCAGTCTCCACTTTGTTCCACAGCTCAGCCCATTTGATGATGGGAAACCAGGCAGATAGAGAAGGAGGAGCAAATGATGAACTCCACAGCACTGCACTGGCATTCCTAAGCCTCATGCAGGGTTTAGCTCTTATTTTTCCATGGGAGATGCCAAAATAATTTCAGATTAAGCAAATATACAGCTGTATACTTGTTTTAAATGTATATATTATAGGAGGATCCAAAAGATGGCAACAAGTGGGAAGAGTACGCCATCCAAGAGCCCTGGCATGGACCCTTGTGATGTTTCTATGGTTATGCGTGGTAAACAACACCACGGAAAAACTTACTGAGCTTGAGCAGGGACTGATTTTTAAATCTTAGTTGGGCATCCAGTCTAAAATTGAGACACAAATGTTTTAATGGTGTCATGAAAATATGAGGGCCTACACAATTTCTTTCTCTTAACTATACCGTTGGAACAGAAGCTGAATGCCACTACTTTGTATACAGAAGGATGCTTAACAAAAAAGGCAAAGGCACTGAAAACAATTGTTTCAAAACCTGATCCTAGAGAGGTTATTTCATGGTTTTGCTATTCTTGAGTCTGGGTCGATGATGCCAGCATTACTAATCCATGAAATGAGGGGGTTTACATTGGGAGTGTTGACATAACCTTAGCTACAGCAAGAAGAAAGGGTACGAGAAGATGGAAATGTATATTTTTGGAAATAGATTTCATTCTGACAACCCTATAACAAATAAGTGAAATTTTAATACTGTGCTTCGATGAAAAATGAGCTGCTGAATAAACACCAGACTAATTCATAAAGAGCAAACTCAGCCTGTTTAATATTTCTTGAACTGTCCCAAAAATTCCATTGATCACTAGTGATGCTGTAAATAGAAAATTCCTACCATTTTCAAAGGAGCCAGGAGAATCTCACTGGGGTTTGCCTATCAAACTTTTAGACACTTTTGAAGCTCCCAGGCTAAAACATAATAAATCAAATATGAAATTGTATAGTGTTGGGCTGAACTGGAACCTAGGATTATGTGGTCTATTACTGGGATTGTTTTAATTTTTTTTGTGAAGTATATGGTTTCTACTTAATTACTGTGCCCTCCACAAAAAAGTCAAACATCCCTCCCTTGATCAATCAGCTATTTAGTTAGTAGTGCACAAATACTTCAAATATTACCTATTAGACCATTTCCCAGTTTAGTACTGATGTAGTGTTTTTTCTTCCTGGAAGACTAAATCCATGTCATACCCAATATTAAAATAAAATCGCATAATCTTGGGGTTGAATGCCCCCTCCCTGTCCCCTGCTATTCTTTTCAGGGCAGAGTTATGAAAACAGCAAGATATCAAATATACTGCATTAAATACATCCTAAGGCTTAAGATCAAATGCATATTCAACAAGAATTTATATAAGCCTGAAAGCTGAGAATCCTTCACTCTATTTTTCTAATTTGGGGGTTTCTTTTGTCAAAAAATTTCTTTATCCTTTAACATTTTGAAGGTGATAATTTCTGCCTGTTTTCCGTAGTGTCAACCCTATTCCCTTCCTAGACACGGAGTGCTGAGGCTGCTCAGCACCATTCCTCCCCCCCCCAAAAAAAAAGGAAGTATAAAACCAAGAGCTCCTTGGGCTAAACACCAAAACTGAGCAGTACATTGCCTATTTTAAATGAAAACACCTTTATTTCTTATGCCCAGCAACCCTGCCCCTAAACCTGACTTTGCTGTCCCAGGGCACCAGGCGGTCTTGGACCTGCAGTTTACCAGTCAGGGAACTGGTACCTCGAATCCAAGCTGGTGGGGAAGCTTGGGATAATTTCATGTTAGGCAGAGTTAAAACCCAGGCTGTCCAGTTGTCATGCTATTTTAACCCAAACTAGCATCTTTCCCACACTCCTCCCTTGTAGCACAGACTGACAAGCTCTCCCTTGTTACAACTTTTTATTCCTGTCCTTTCATTTGTCCTCCTTTTCCCAGAAAACACTCTGGGACATAACATCTGCCCTTTCTGCCCCCCACTCGCCTTTTTTTTTTTTTTTTAAAGGAAAATATATAATTTTCAAGTGGCCCAGAGGCTGACATTCTTTGCTTACCTCCATTCTTTCCCCCACTCTCACACTCAAATAGTAAAAGCATCCTTTTACCACTTTGTAAAGTGAAGAAGGAAAGGAGTGGATGATGTATATGTCTGAACCAGACTTGCACACACAAACAATACACTTTTCCTGCTACTTGAAGTTAACTTTTTGCACCCAGAAACAACAAAGCTGTGACTTAGTCTGCTGCAGCACAGGTTTTCTCGTTTTTAAATGTTGCCTTGTGGAAGCATTCAATACTTTTGCTTCCTTCTCCATAGACAAATAAGGAGGAATCTCTTAACACAAATGCAAAAAAGACTTGCATATTTACAGTTCAGAGCTGTTCTGTTGATTCCTTTCAAATGCATGCATAGAAAGACCCCCTCACCCCTCCAGCCGCTCCCAAAGCCAGCCAGGCTGTGCTGCCTATCGCTTACCCAGCAGCCTTGCCCTGAACCCCTGTAAGAGCTGATGTAAGTGTAATTTATACTACTTCAGAGCTGGATCTGTTTGCTCAGGAGCATGTAGATCAAATTCTCTCACTCCCCTACTACATAATCCAAAGTTTTGCATAGGTCAGGGCATGAATCTTTTTGTTAACAGCTCCTTTTTCTGTATACTCACATAGCAGGGAACTATATAAGCGTGTGTGTGTGTATATACACACATGAATGTCAATTTTCTCATATGCATAACACAGCTCGTGGAAGCTTTTTCCCTCCTTTTCCTTTAAAAGAATGAGGAAAGTTTGTTTTAACATGAGTCTCTTGTCTTCAGCACCACTTAAGAGAGAGTGATTGGTTTGCATGCCTCAGTTTAAGTTTATGAACTGCCAGCCTACCTTCAATGACAAAAGAAAATGTAACCTAGGCTGGTTTTCAACCACTGATTGTCAGATCCCATGTTCAATATGTCATATGAAGTACACTTCATTAAGGGCTGAATTACTCTGCTTGTAACATGAGCTAAATTAAAGTCAAAGTAGGACTGCATAAATCACCAATTCAAATGTATCACTAAGTGAAACAGTCATCATCACCCCGTGCCCTAAAACAACCCAAAAATCTGGGCTTCATTTCTATACATTGTAAGGAGGACAGATAGGAGATTTTTTTGTCCTTTGCTAGGACTCACAATTTTACTGTCAGAAACTATTGAACTTTTAAGGAATAGCAATGGCCCTGTAACACCTCTCATCAGACAATGTATTTCATGGTGCCGTGAATTCTCCGCTCACGAGGAACAGACCCAGATCATCCATCAGACTGCCATAAAAGTCCTTCATTATATTGACAGAGTGGAAATTTGGTATCCATCCTGTTTAAGTGAGGGTACGGGAAGGGATAATCCTGGGAACACTTGAACAGTGACCGGGGCAGCCCCCCTTGGGTAAGCCCCTGGATGACAGGACTCAAGTCTATGGGGTATCATAGGATTCAGACAGACAGTTTCCCACCAATATATTTTTCTGTTACAAGAGGTGGAAAAAGCTATATGAAAAGGAAATAGTTGGTAGAAAAAAAAAACCACACCAGTGCCTCCTCCGTAAAAACACATAACTATGTCCTCTTGCAGCAGTTTCATTCCAGCACAGTCCTGTTGGGTAAGGAATCATTTTTTCCCTACACAGAGTTGAGAACAGATTTAAGCCTCCTACATCCACTCTGAAATTTTAGGGAAGGCACTGGCTGGCCAGAGCTGTGAAAGATGTTTCCAGATGACAATGGGTGGCAGAAATAATTAGCATGAAGGGCCAATTCTTTATGCCCATTGCCCAAGTCAGAAAAACGCCTCTGACGTCCGAGAAAATCAGTGTAAGACTGGTGAACAAAGTAAAGAATTAGAGTCTAAATTGCTTCTTCATATTTATTCCAGCTGTTTGAACAGTGTATTAACTTCTGTTAAATACGTAAACTAAATTTACTTATTAAAATGTAAATAAGACTTGTCTGTTCTTTTCAATAGATCTTTCATGTGTTTTTAACTTGAGAGGAAGATGAGAAGTGAAATAGTAAAGAGGCCCTTTTTTGCTGGTCTGCTTGCCATCTGGATCTCTCTAGGCCCTGGCATCTGCAGGAGAGGAAGGAAAAAAATCAAAGTATTCCTGGAAGGAAGAAGAGCTGCTACCTAGTAGACGAATGGGAGAGAGAAACCCGGAACTGAAGGGAAGGAAGAAGAGGAAATATGAAACTCATTTATTTAGCCTCCCACTGCAGATTTCTTAGCATGCCCCTTAACTTTCTGATCTCTTTGTTTTCTTGAGTATGATGATTTTCATGCCTTCTATTCTTTTTTCCTCACATTTTAGTTTGATGTTCTTTCTCCACAAGCTTCCTGCATATGTCAGCATGAAACAATAGGCTCTCATTACACTTGGCTTCTTTCATCTCCTTCAGACACTGACCTACATTTGTTCTGTTTTTGTCAGTGTGGAAACATTTTCTCGTATCAGTTCCTTAGAAAAAATAAATCACATGCTCCATATTACCAACCATGTTCTGCTGTCCAGAGTATTTACTCTGGATGGTCTTGCAAAATAATTTCAATTTCTTTGAGAAGTCCTGTAGTACTCGGATACCTGGTTGAAGTATTTCCAGAGCATGGGAAACCCTACCTCAGTGAGCATCAATTTATGTGCTGACATTACAGGTTTAGCCAAAAAAACATGTGCATGAATACTGAGGTGGGAGCAAGACCTCACCATGAGCCCATCAGAACCAAGCCTGTGACAAGCTACATGAAACGTTGTCCACCACTCCTTTATGCAGTCCTTTCACACTGGTGGATTTTTCATGTGTTGGTCTGGTAATACAGCACCACTTGGGTCTTTCCCACTTTTCCTGCAGAAAACTTGGGCAACTTTCCTAAAGAAAGTGGTGATGGTTTGGCTCCAGTCTGCCAAGCCCAGAGTAGGAGTAAGGCAAGAAATGTGGAATCCATGGTAAGAGGGCAGTAGGCATTCTCTGCCTAGAAACTTGGGGAAGTCCAAGCAACATTGGTGCATATTCTAAATTCAGCCCAGGGCCTCCATTTGTGTAGTCCCATTAGGGACCTATTACTACTTCCACAGCACATTAGAGAAGCTGCTGAATAAGTAGAGAGCATCTCTGTCTGCATTTAAAGAAGAGTTTTCTCGACACAACGACTCCCAGCTTCTTGTGCATATGCTGTAGCACGGGGATCTTAAGGATTCACAGCATCTCTGACTTAACTGTTGACTTCGGAGCAGTGATCCCATCCATGCACCATCAAATACAGATCCAGAATCAAGGTGTCTTTTCCACACGGCACTCATGGACACCTACACAAATACACAAGCCTCTTGCTCTGAGAAAGTGTACAAAACTCAACAAAATGAAAACAAAATGTGAGCAGTTGCACAAAAGCCAGTATCCAGTCATACCAATCACATATTTTACTACACTCAACATGCAAAACAGTGGAGGCAGCAGGTTTCATCCTGGCACTTTTAAACAACAACCTAAATAAATACAGTGCTGATGCATAAAGAACTAGAATTTTGGTAACATGGTTTGGCAAAGCAATCCTGACAATCCATCATCTGGGAACATGTCACGATTGACCTTTGTCTTATAAACCAAGGGCTAAGCCTTCTTCAACCCATCCTAGTTTGTGGGAATGCCTATGCCTAAGCATTGCATTGCCCTCCTGAAGACAATAATTTTTAAAATACTTTTTTTTTTGCGCATTGGTCCAAGGAAAGAAGCACAATGAGTATTTATAGATTGGCAAAGCTAACGCAGCTACAACTTGAACATTCAGACTGCCTCAACTGGTGGGTAGGCATGCATACAACTTAAAAATGCCAAACCAACATAATTTTCCTGCTCAAATACATAGTTTCAGGACCACACACATGGGAATGTGAGTCACACTCTTCCATCTCCAAGATAGAGCAGAGCTGTGCTGTTGGCCATAGCTAGTGTGAAAGCTGGTACCACATGGGTGCAAGCATTCTTGACACATGGTGTGTTCAACCTGACACATCGCCAAAACAGGACTCCCAACACACAACTCATGATGTCTTTGCAAACAAGCCCCTAGCCAGGAAGGTGACGACAGCTAAACAAACCCTACCAGCCCATAGCTCCCAAGAACACACAGACAGGAAAAGAAAAGCAGTAGAAAGGAGCTGCAAGACATAGATGACCTTCTGAGTCTGAACCACAGCACGGAACACCATATTCCAAAGGTCAAGGCTGCTGCTGACCTTAAGGAGCACTGGCTCTGGAGACACCAAAGCACCAGGCACTGTCCCCTGCTGCCTGGCACGCTCTCTGCAGTAAGGCATTGCAGTTCCACCATGTCACATGGATCTCTGCGCTCCATCAGGACAGGAACGAACATCGTCACACTGGACAGAAACATCTATCACGTTGAGATGGAAAGAGATTACTCAGTTAATAAATCATCACAGCTATTGGGCATTTAGAAGAAAAATGTATGTTCCCCTTTGATTCCAGAATGCACTTCAGGAGCCACATTCTGGTAGTTCCAGATCTAATCTCCTATTAGAAACTGCCAGAAAAGTGACCATGTAAGCTTTCCAGCCCTAGTCAAAAGTATATCCTTTGGAGACACTTCAACTCCTTTTCCATTCAAGTGCACAGAAAGATGACATACTTACTCGTGAGTGATGGTTGGCCAAAGGGGTCTTTAAAGTCCTAAATCACCAGACATAACAAATTAAGTTGTAATACTAACTTAGGTGGAGCGTGGAAGATAGAGTGGCTTGTTCCTCACTGCAAAAGCTTTGCACTACCTGCCAAGAGCCATGAAGCAACTTCAATAGGCAAGGTCAGGATTTAGCTCACATGGGAAGACCTCGACCACTGTGGGAAGACTGCCTTTGGAAAAACACGTAGCACCCCTTCTGCAGCCTCATGAATGCCAAATCACACATGCCATTGAACTCACATAAGAAGTGACATGCAGGGATACTTCTGGCATACTGAAGGAGACAGGTATTTTGGAAAACACCCACAAATCTGCCCCCACAAAACAGTAGGCCTCTGACATATGTTCTTCCCTTTATAACAGCGACCCAAAATACCAACTATCTGAAGACTTACTGTTCTTTCAAATTCAAATCCCTGCTCCTTTATCCCAAACATGGGAAAGATTGGGTCCCAGTGAGGACCTTCTTACTCTGGCTTGTCTCCATGTGCAACAGATTTAGTGCCTCCGCCAGAAACCACAACTCTCAATGCTATTGCCCCACATTGAACTCCTGACAAGTACTGTAGACTTTTTATAACTGATTAGGAGATTATTTTGGCTGGCCTTGCACTTGCATAGGTGATTTTTAATGAATGCACAGTTCTTTGGTATACGATGCCAGCTACAAGCTCTTTATTAACATTTATTGGTATTAGGTAACATTTTGAATTGACAGAACAAATCATTCCTAACCCCAAAGGACTCTTGCAAGCTTTGTAAAATATTTATGTAGAGGAAGGACTGTACTGAAGTTCAAAATGACGTCTTTCCATGTCCTAAGCAGGTGAAAGGCAGCAGACAGACACTTCAGCACATACACATCCTATGTAAAAATGATTTGCAAAAATAAACTGAAGTAAGTAATGACAACTTGATGGGCTTCATGGAGGAAACTACATGGTTGTTGAGAAATGTGCAGTGAGGTCAGAGGACTGTCTTAGCCACATCAAGGTGGTGGCCACGAGGAGGGGGTTGCCTGTATATGAGCCAGGACCAGATGCAAACACAAATGGCAGTGATGAGGAGCATCACCACCAGAGAAGTGTGCAGTCTCCAAGGCCAAGCTGGCTCAAAGACAATCACAAACTAGCCCACAGCTAGGATGAACCGATATTTGCTTTATGACTGGCTCTGCTAGAACAATGCTTCCAAGCTTTTGGGAGATTGCATTACCAAGAGGTGCTTTACAACTCAAAAGCTTCAGTGGATGGCAAGCAATTTTGCAGAGCATCCTGCCATCTCTGCTGCTGGTACTCAGCCATATATCATTGCCTGCAGATATTAAAAGATGTGCCAACCCAGGCACCTGAGGGGAAGAAAACAAGAAGCATGCCTGTCAGTGCAGCTCTGCTCCAGATAAGGATATACGGATTATCAGATTCTATTGAATCCCTCAGCAGCAACTGAGATGTAAACCTCAATTCCTATTAATAGTCACTCTAGGTCTGTCTCTTCTATATTCCATTTTCTCTCCTCTTAACCTCCTGCCTAATAAAGGTCAAGCTTGTTCAGCCATGGAAAAATCCTCACTTGCAAGTCCTTGATGGGAAGCAAGCTAAGACAGCAGCCCGGGTAGTGGGTGGTACAATGGAGCAGGATGTACATGTGCTGAGCACTTGGTCTGATTCCTTTAAAGCCCACAACAAGCAGAATTACCACCCACTGATTTTACAGCAAGCGACCTGTAAGCATCAGAAAGTGAGTTTTCTTATGTTTCACAAATTTTATTTTCCCTTCTCTCTTGCTTCCCTATTTGTGTATATTTATCTTTTTATTCCTTTGGCCTAGAGAACAAAAAGGATTTGACTTTAACAATAAAGCTTCAGTGCTACTACCTAGAATGAGCTCTTTCTTTCACAGAAAGGTCATTTAGTATCATCTGAGAGAGTGACAAGCAGCATATTTTCTTTTTTCCTCCTCCTTTAAAGGATTCTACAGCTAAAGTAGAACAAAGAAAAAAGGACCAAAGTAAAGATGCAGTTCAGTATTAACACCTGAACCACAGTATTCTTTCCTCTGGTTGCCTTAAAAATAGACTCCAATGTGCTGTGTATTCAGGTACACAAAAATTATGCAAAGATTTCTATGCTTTGTTCAGCTGGATCACAGAAATCTTAAGGCTCAGAAGCCCAGGAGTTCACTGCACCCTGGAACAGAGAAGCCCATTTCCAAGAGGTGTTCAAGAGGAAATTAAATATGCGTGCTGCACCAATACCATGCTGGGACATCAGACAGACAGGGTACTTCCCAACCTCAGCACCCCCAGCTTGGGGCTTCTATGCCCACCAAGCAGATTCTGTACAAATCAGTGCAGAGCACCCTGCCAGCCCAGCCCACAACCTGGAGTCTTAAAGCCATCACAGGTGTTTTGCTTCCTGTTCATTCTGTAGCTACACAGTTGGCCCATCTCAGCAAGGACCATCAGACATGCTACTAGAGCTTCAACCCACCGCCTCATCATCCCTTTCCTGGATGGAGGTGGAATAGGGCAAATGATGCCCATTTTCCTAAGTGGAAGCATCTCCTTGGCCACCTTGGAAATACACATTCTTCCCAGAAGGTGCTGTTCCATCTCAGACTGAATAAAAAGCAGCCAAGGACTTCCATTTCTACACTATTATCCAAAAAGTTGGTTTTTTTTTTTTTTTAAATTACACAGAAAGAACAGGCCAGCCCAGACCTCAGGGGCCAGTCCCTCAGCTGGTGTGAATTAGTCAAGCTCCTTCAATACAATTAGAGTCATTTACTCCCACTGAAGAACTACTTTAGAAAAATGGAAGACTAAAAAGCCAGTATCAGGGTCCAGATTTCAAATCCTCTGCCCAGCCAGACTTCCAGATGGTATCAATCTGCCTGGACAACCCAGAAAGTCTAACCAGATCTCCTGAGACTCCCATTTCAATGCTTTGGATGTTGGTGCAGCACAGGGAAGACCCTGACCTCTCTAGTTTTAATCAGGTAGAGGAGAAAATAAAAGAGACCAAGGCATTTTGCTATTGCCATGGTTTCAAGACAGTGACCAAAATTAAAACAGTATCTAAGTTTAATTAATGGGCTCCTGTCATCAGCCCTTTCTTCTCTCCTCCTCTGCGATAGTGGCGTCAGAAGAAAATTGCCAAGTCTAGTGCAAAGGCTGACAACCTTCACAAAAAGGTCTTTGTACGCAAAGCTTTAAGAGGAAGCACAACTCAGAACTCACCAAAAAAAAAA
>VYZT01041647.1:15208-42119 GCA_013400735.1 Pomatostomus ruficeps | reverse complement strand
GCTAAGGCAACTGCCAGCATGTCAAAGAAATCAGGTAACAGGGGGAACGGGTCCATGAAGCAGGAGAGCTCATCCATCTTCAGCTGAAAACTCCCTTCAAGACCAGTCCTTTCGGTGACTCCCAGCTACTTAACTTATCCAAATGCCCTTTCTTCTCAACAGACAAGACCACACAGGATCTAACCTGCAGATCCTGTTGTCTCAACAGAGGTCAACACCAGATGTTTTGGAAGATAATGTAGACAAACAAACAGGAAAACCCCTGTGATGGAAAGATAGGGAATAATCTAATCTCTCCCAAACAGCTCTTCACCTTAACCCCAAAATTCCCCTCCAGTTTTAAAAGCTGCTTTACTCCGGCTCAGTGGTTTTTCTCAAGAAAAATGACTGTGTAGACATCATGCAAAAACAGCAGTAACAACCTTGAAGGGACAGAAACACCTGAAGATGCTTGATGCTTAACTTCCACCTGTTCTAAAGTAATTTGCACCAATTTTAAAAATGTGTTAAATTTCTACCATCAAGTGAAACAATTTAATCAGCCAAGAGATTTCTTTGGGCTCCTCCTTTAGTAAACCTGTAATTCCTTTTGAACACCTGCTGTGTTTTCAGTCCTAAAAACTCAAGACGGTAGCCATCATATTCACTGTCAGACTCCCTGAAGCCAAGAGGATCAAAGATACAGCACACAGCCACCAGCCCTAATATTAAGTCACGCAAAATGTTAGTCACTACATCTCTTCCATACGAGTCTCTTTAGACAAACCACACAGCAATGCTTCATCATACAGCACAAACCTATTTACATATTTTAAAGCACATTGGGAGGTCGTTTCCTGACAAAACAAAGACATTTTAAGGCATATTTACTGTCTGTGTTTCCGCATGTTAAGAAAAAATTTTGATTACAAGCGGTGATTAATTGATCACATACAGCGCGCGTGCTTTGGAATTGCTGTGAATAGAATTGCATTGAAAACATCCTAACAAGGACATCCCCAAATATTTGAAAACAGAAAGCGCTGCAAAATGAATGCTGAATGTCATTCAAAGCTGATAATAACCATCAGTCAATGCCAGTAAATAAACAAACAAAACCTTTTGGGTTAACAATTATTGAAAGAGTTTTAAATTGCTGATTACTATTGTAACATCTGAGATGGAGAACAGCTGAATTTCTGCATGCTAAGAAGAGCCTGCTCAAGTAGCAAGGATCATTTTGTCTATGCGCAGTTTTCACTCCTTTGTGGTGCATTAGTACATATATCTAAGGAAGAAATCAAAACTAGATCTCTATACCTAATAGAAAACATAAAAGCAAAGGACTATCAATGCTGCAAACTTTTCTCTTTTTCCAATAGACATGGAATAAGCCCGTGTTTCTCTATGTCATTTTTCTAAAACATTGATATTCCAGTTCATGTTAACAGAAAATTCCCAAAGAGAATGGGAAATGAACTTTCTCTGAAACAAACTAAAAACCAAATAACACCAAAACAAAGAAACCCACAGAGGTAACGTGGACAATGAGGGATGCTGCTGGACAGCTGGCAACGAAAACAACCACTTTAAACACCAATAACTCTCTCCCAAGAGCTGAAAGAAGATTTATGCCCACATCAGAGGGGAGAACCTGGTTCTCAGGCCTCTTTTGCCATGGATACACTTTCCTATCCATGGGGGAGAGCTGTGGGACATGAGGCATAGGCCACATGGGGATCTGTTCAGTGTAGATAAGACGGCAGTAAAACCCCAGAAGTGGCAGGAAAACACTTGGATATTGGCCTTCCCGAGCATTTTAGGGCACCAAGACCCCAAATTCCTACCCCTGATGAAAGAAAAGAGGACAGGCATAGAAATGGTCTAATAGATGTGAACAAAAGCAACAAGACACAGGGAACAGTAGCTCCACAGTCTCTTACTCTTAAGGTGCAGCCTTGTGCTGTCTCAGGGTGTCATTTGCAAGCTTCATCCCTGTCAGGGCCACAGGACAGGGTACATAAGGTAAAGCATCAGGGCTGCAGGGGGAGGGATCATTCATTGACAGCAACTGGGAGCAGTCATGTCCCTTGGTCCCTGTGCCCAGCTATCTGGGAGAAGGACTTACACGTTCCCTGTAACAGGTACCAAGGTCCATTTCATCCACACTGCTAACCAGCATGACATTTAGATATCACAGTCTCTGGAGAGAGTGACAGAAATTAAAGGATTAAATAAAGCCTTACTTGCAGCCCTCCTATCCAGCAAGATTTCCACAGAGACAGCTAAATAGTAACACAGGAAGGGAAAATGGCTGATTAATTCCCTGTGTTTTCCAGTCTGCTTTGCATCATTTTTTGTTGGGATCAGCCATAACTCAGGGCACCATACAAATAATTCCAGAAGCAAATAAGCAAACTCTCAGCCTGAAGTCATAGTAGAACAAGCTCACAGAAAGCCTGAATAAGTTAGATGCTTCCAGCTCATGTGGTCTTCATGAAAATCACCTATGGTAACTAAGGAACTAGTTGTGTCCATCTCTCAGATGCAACGTGAGGCCTTAAGGAAGGCAAGGGAAGGTCTTTTGGGGGTGTGTTTCTCAGTCCTTTATTTTTTACTATTTTATTTTGTTTTAATTTTTAAAGAGGTGGTGTACTCTAGACCAGTAATTTAACCTGCTAGGAAAAAAAAATCTGGAACAAGTACACCATCTGAAAATAACCTAGAAGATAACAAGGAAGTGTGAACTGGACAACACAGACTTCTTGCAAGAACAAATATTATCAGACTAATAGAGTATAATCCTATGGTATCATAAAAGTCTGTACAGAAAGAGCTATATAACTTCAGTAAACTCTTATGACATTCTCATAAGCAAATCAAGAAAACATGATCATGATAGAACTATTTTGGGTTAAGTGTAAGACTATTTCTTAAAGCTATTTCCAGAAAGGTGTTGTCTACAATTCCTGGTCACAACAGCAAAAGAATTCTCCAGGAGCAGTCCCAGCTCTGGCACTTATTTCGATTAGTGCTCTAACTAATGGGACAGAATATTTTAAATTTGCAAAGGGGACAAGGCTGAGAGGGACTTTATGGACAGGATTAGAACTCAAAACTGGAGAAGCAGGTCAAAGGTGATACAATTAAATTCAGTGAGGACAAATCACAGAATCACAGAATATTCTGCGATGGAAGGGACCTACAAGGTCCTACAAAGTCAAGCCTTAAGTGAATGGCATATACAGGGATCCAATCCATAACCAAAATGAAAGGCTCTGCATTTTGGTAGGATGACCAACTGCACTAAGGACAAGACAGTAAGACCCCAGGACTCCTCCAGGGAAGTTCTCCAGTTTTAACCCTGTTGTTTCACAAGAAATCACTTTGTTTAGGGCATCTTGAAGAAGGGATTCACATCCCACTCCCGGCAATAATTTAAACAAGATTAATTAATTAATAAACAAGAACAAACAAAAAAAGCCCCTACTTCTCAATTGCAATGATATGGAGCAAGAAGAGAAATGCTAATAGACTTATAGGGAAGAAAAGAAGCTCTTACTCTCTTCCCATTGTTTTCAACCATCTGGTGTCTGCTAATTCCCACTCAGCTGGCTGATCTCATGGACTGCCATGGTCTCCCTGTGTCACCACGGCTCTGAAACCCTCCTGGCAGCAGTGTTTGGTGGGGTCATCCTCCCTCCCTCTCCACTGAGGGCTGGAGGAGCCTCGCAGTTCACCAGCAACGACAGCTTATCACTACACCCTGGGATTCAAGCATGTTTATTATGCATGTAGGCTCTGCTCCGTGCTTCCTTGTAGATGGAGACATACCCCAGTCCCTTCGGGTAGGTTTCCTTTGTAGAGCAGGCAAGAGGTAGACTTGTGGCAAATAACATTACTTGTAAGTAATTTTCCCTTACTTTATATAAGCAAATGCCTTTGATATACAACAATCCCCGACATGTTCAGGTTACATGCTTATTTTAAGATCTTTTATTTACTTTATGATCTTCATAGGTCATTGACATCCCATTTAGCTCTGGTGACCCTGTTTATACAATCGCAATATACATTAAAAAGCGTTCCTTTGGATAACATTAACATTCTTGATCTTAATCCATCACATGGGCTAACAATAGCTCCAGCTCAGATGTGTACGTAGCTGTTAAAAGCTTTAATGTAAAATCCAATACACATATCGAGTGGGAGAGGCCTGATCAAACAGATTGGCTTTCTTCTTTCCATTCTAAGTGGCAGAGGATCCAGAACTATGTAAACTCTCACAAAATGCACTGCAGGACCTCTCCAGCCACCACTCAGTGCAATTAGATTCACTGAAAAAATGTGACTTTTTCTTCTCCCCCTCACCCATCTCCAGCACGTGACACTGTTGCTGGAGCAGTCAAACACCTCCAGGAGCTTTGATTCCTGCAGTTGTCCCACTTGACAAAAACATGAGTCAGTGCCAACCTGGTATTTAATAGTCTCTCCTGGCAGAGGAACAAAATTTGCCTGCTATCATGCTATCACCCTGCGGGCTGCAGTTTCTCTCACATGATGGGCCAGGAGTGCCTACTAGTAATTTCATTGGGAAGTTGTGCTGCCTGCCATGAATTAATTGACTTACCTGGTCTGTCTCTGCCACTGTCTGCCATATTGCCCACCTATTGTGGAATACACCCAGAAGGCCACTGGAGGATCTGAGGCGGAGCAAGTTCTGGACTTCCCCTAAGGCTGCCACATCCCAAAGACAAAAAAATAAAAAGAAAAGCAACGAAAAATCTACCCCATACCTCCTGCAAAACTCTGGCCCACTCCAGTGAATGGAGCTCAGGGATGGGAAGGCATTGGTACGTGTCAAGTAACTCATACAGGAACCAGCAGGTTCCACAAGAAAATCAACCAGGATGACTTAAAGCCACTGAGAAAGCAAACATGGTCTTCTTGAATGCTGAAGCAGTGGTGGACCTTGGGTTGTACCATGGCAGCAGTGTCGAGTGTGAAACTGAGAAAAACCATGATAAGGGCAGTTAGATATTTTTCCTTTACTGGGCCTGGTGACGATATACAAGAGATTAATATACAATTTGAAGACATAAAAAATTCTGCTTTTTTTCCCACTGTTTGTGTCTGACTGAATTTAAAGAGATGGAGTCCAAAGAGCACCGTGCAAAGCAGCCTTTAGTCCTTTAGGGTTTTTTGGTCTATTCCAGGAATGGCTACTTCTGTGTAGGTAAAGAACAGGGCTGGTGACCTCACAAGGTCTCCTCCAGCACCACTTGCCATGACTTCTGCAATGTTGCTTCTGTAGCAGCTTGTATCATTTGAGAAATATCCAAATTACAAGCATGATGAAAGCCACAAAATGTGGCTGTACCTAAAACACGATGACCCTTCTTTTTGCCTTTCTTGTTTTCTCTTCCTCCACAGGTTCAAAAAATGACATTTTGGCAGGCACATGAATGTCTTTTGGGCTCAGCCCATATTTCCCAGGAGACTGGGTTCAGTTGCAGGGTAAAAGAAAAAAAGTGCTAATAAAACATCTGACACAGTTGCCATGACACACCAAAGGCAGGATGAATACGCTGAAGAGGACATGTCACATGAGGAGAAAGGAGAGCAGGAGGCTGCGAGAGCAGCTGAGAGAGCCTGGCGACACGTCCTTGGGTCAGATGGTCACCACAACAGCTCTGGCACCTTTGAGCTGTGCCAGCTGTCCTACTGCCAGACCCTCTGTCGTGTCTCTGATTCCTGAGGAACAGGAAAAATATTTAGGAAATTCAGCATGAGGGCTGACTGCCAGAGCTGGGTTGCGGAGGGAGACTGCCAGCAGCACTAGCACCTTTGCATGTCCCACCTAGCAATGAACAGCACTCCTGAAACAAGACCCTGGGGCTGCAAAGGAAAAGGGTAGATGATATCAGACAAAGGTCTCCCTACTTATAGGTGACCAACTGTTTTCTCTCTATCGTATTTGTTTGTTTTATATGCCCGTGTTTCTTCTGAGTACAAACTAAAGCTTTGTTCAAGGTGCACAATATTAAAATCTTAATTAAAATCAGACCTCTAAATAAAAAAAATATATAAAATTCTAAGAGAGTGAAAAGTGAATAAAGCAAATTCTTCTAACTCTGAAATAAAAAGTAAACTTGCATCTAGTCAGAATTGTAGGCTTCAAATCATAAGTGAGCAAATGACTGCAAAAGGGTAAATATATAAAATTAGGCAGGATGCAGATTAGCTCAGTGATGCAGTGCCAAGAGATAGAAATGTAGGTGTGGAAGTCTGTGTACATCATGCCTGAGGGTAAGCCCTGCACGGATGTATGTGCTGGGAATGCAGGGACCTGTAGCTTGTCCCTGGGACAGTGCTGGTGCCTGGGAGGTGCTTCAGCAATACTGCCTTATTCCCAGCTGCTAGCAACCCTCCAACTTACTAAGCCATTTGGGACCAGAGTGCCAGAGTGCTTTATTCATTTGTCATTCCTTCAGATGGACAGCTTACAGGATGCATGTCATCTGTCCCAGAGCAAACTGAGACCCACATTTTACAAAGGGCAAAGCCCCCTGAGTTCAGGCACAGGTGTTTTTTTGTTTGTTTGTTTTTGCACTTGGTGGTGCATCAAGAAGAAGGAGAGCTCTACTGCAGTTCCTTATGGGAAGGCCTAGCTGCCAAGAGGGTGAAGCATGGCATGGACATCCCTTTTGAGCAAACATGCAGTAGGCTTCAGCACTCATTCCAGGAGCTATGCCTGCGTGCCTGTGGAAGTTCAGAATGGGGGCAAAGGAAGAGGAGAACAGACAAATTCCCCAGTTTCAGTCCAGGAATAAGGTTTGTCTGATGTCCACAGAGAGGCTCAGGTTTTGGACAAATCCAGAGTTCAAATGCAATTTTTGTGGGATGGGAAATGAACCTGCCAGTTTTGCTTTGCCAAAACCACATTTTAAAATGCTGTAAACAGATTTCACACAGCTCTCTTCAACACCTTTGAGCTGCCTGAACCACCACATAATTTAAGATCTCACTCACCCTGTCCTTTGTGGTTCAAATGCCACCAGACAAAATAAACAGCCCAATACTGAAATATTTCCCCTGCTTCACATGAGAAAGGAAAAGCAGCAAATCCCTGCAGCATCTGGCTCCTACTCTCTGGTAAGCTCTGGGGCAGTTTTACTCATGGCATTTCTCCTAAGGAAGGTGTGAACCACAGTGGAAGAGGTCTTTATGAATCTTGAGCCCCTCCCCCTGAGTCCAATCCCTCAGCAGGCCGAGCTCCTTGAAGCACCAGTTTCTATTTCCAGCCACGTAGCTCAGCAGCAATGCATAAACGCAGCTGTACCTTGAGGAAGGAGGGCAGTCTTGAAGTGAGCGAATGTTCTCCAAGATGTCTTCAGCTGGTGAAACAAAGCTACAGGAAATGCCTGGATGTGGCACAGCAATTTTTGTCTGTCGTTTCAGATATTTATACTGGAATACGACTGTTATCTCTTCCATCCTATCTTCTCCTTCTGCTCACTACTACAGGGAACAGCATTAGGATGGCACTGCACTCTACTGCCATAATAATGAAGATGTCACTAATTCACCATTTAAACTTCACTGCCTATAAAACAGGAGGAGGAAATGGGCTGTGAGCATGATAAGGAGCAAACCCTAGTTTGAACACAAATATACTTGAGAGTTGGGAGTAGAAAGAGGAAATTAAAGACAATCAAGCTGAAAGCATTTTTCCAGTCATCACGCATTGCAGTGAATGTGCAGGATGGAGTCATGGCCACCAGCTGCAGGAGCAGATCCCCCCAAAGCTGGCCAGACAGGACAAGTCTCTGATATTTCAGGCCTTCTAATGCTTCTGGGATCCCAATTAAACAAATTATTGTAGGAAGTATTTATAGCATCGTAGAATATTTTGCATTGGAAGAGACCCACAAGAATCATCCAAGTCGAATTCCTGGCCCTGCACTGGACAGTCCTAAGAATCCCACCATGCACCTGAAAGTGAAGTCCAAATGTTCCTTGAACTCTGTCAGGTTTGGTGCTGTGACCATTTCCCTGGGGAGCTGTTCCATGCCCAACCACCCTCTGAGTGAAGAACCTCTTCCAAATATCCAGTCTAAACCTCAGTCATGCCGTTCCCTCAGGTCCTGTCACTGGTCACCACAGAACAGAGATCAGTGTCTTCCCCTCCTTTTCCCCTTGTGAGGAGGGTGGAGACTGCTGTGATATCTCCCCTCAGTCTCCTCTTTTCCAGGCTGAACAGACCAAATTACCTCAGCTGCTCCTTGTGTGACTTCCCCTCCAGACCTTTCACCATCTTTGTAGCCCTTGTTTAGCTGCTCTCCAGTAGCTTTATATCTTTTTTTATGCTGTGGTGCCCAAAACTGCACACACTTTAAGAACAATATTTAAATCTTAGCCTCTCCTTAAAGCCCTGGTTGAGCAAGGACCTCTTCCCTAACACTTCGTAGTTTTTTCCATATTTTCCATCTTTTTTTCAAAGGATGTGATAGCCTTGTTTGGGGAAGAGATGTGAGTACTCCTGTTTGGGGAGGGAGGGAAAACCCAGTCAAGACTGGCTCTGGTCAAGCCTCAAGCTCAAATCTAGGACAAGTCAAAGAATTGGTTTGGAGTCTCTGTAAATGATATTAAACTGCTTTTATGGAGACGAACAATTGCATCAGAAAAGACTGAGCGCCACATCTCTATATAGTCAATATCCTCCAAGTTAGGATATTCACCTGGGAAGTGGGAGATATGGATTAAGACTGATGCTCTCAATTAAACAGACATCTGAGAAGAGCTATGACAGCGGGACTGCTGAAGCCAAACCCAAGACCCCATCATCCACCTGCCTCGGATCCCACAGCCAGAAAAGGCTTTTGAGAGCTGGCAAGGGTGCATGGATTGGGAGGCCCTACTCTCTACCTCACCTTGGAGGTGTGCTCTAAGAATAAAACACCTTTGCAAATGCCTCCAGCATTTCCTGAAGCTCCCTAGAACTTGCCAAATTTCCTCAAGGTTTTCCAGGGATCCCAAATTCACCAAGGCTGTTCAAGCCTAGGAGTGTGAAATCTTATTTTCCAGTTCTTTGCTCAAATTTAATGAACCATCCCCTGTGTAACCTCCCTTGGAGAACATTTTGAAGCCCCATGTACTTCCCTCCCCCTCCACGGCCAACACAGCCAGCATCTGGCAGGAACCCCAGCGTTTATCTTTGCAGACTGGGTTGTGAGTACTTGGTTACACGAGTCACGCACAAGTTACGCTGCACCCTGATGATGGAGGAAAAGCCACCAAGAGAAGAGAGAGGTACAATAAGAGCATCTCTCCTGCTGCTTCTTCAGCAAGAAATTGCTAGAGAGCAATTTAAGCCAAACCTGAGCCACTGCTTGGGCTGCAGAGCCTCTGGGAACCTTGATGAATCTGCCCCTAAAATAATGCTCCATTTCCCCCCTAACTATTACTGACTGATTAAATGAACTTCAGCATATAACAGGTCTTTGCTGCTGTTGTTATTTTCTGCATTACTGTTTTTTTGGATAAGATATACTTAGGGAAAACACTAGAGATCTCAATTAAGCAGCTGGGTGACTTATAAATATATATTTATGTTTGAAGCCTAAGTGGCCATTGGCTTCCCTACTGTTTTACTTAGCTAACAAAACAACTCTATCAAAGTAAGTATTATTCCAAAACCCAACTTCCTGCACAGAATGCTCCCATGTGCTCCATCAGTCTGCTTCTCTGATGAACTACATCGTTTCTTATAAACTGTCCATGGCCCATAAATTTCCAAGCATAAAGGCTATTACTGTGCTGTGCAAATCTGCTGAGAATTTTATCCTTATAACTTCATTTCATTTGGGTGCAAATGAGTTTGGTAAGAAAGTTGATCTGCAAACTTTTTGCCCCCGTCTTCTGCTTTCGAGCTTATTTTGATAAGTAATACTTAACTTGATTTAAACTTGAGGCGGGCTTTGTTTTGACTGATTTCAGTTGCACTGCCTCTGTCTCAAATTGATTTTCTTTAATAAAGGAGAAAAACAACTTCTCAAATGTTCCTTTCACCAATAGGTTGACAACAAAATTCACAATAAACAATGGATGAAAACAGAGCAAATTGGGATTTGGGCCACCTACTAGATAAATATTGCAAATCTACTCTGTTTTGTAATCCAAAGAGAAGACTCCTGCATGTATTCAAGTACTGGGAGCAATAACTACTTCATAAAAATCCCTTTTCCTTTTTCTGGACCAAGCTCCAGGGTGGTGGAAAAGAGCAGATTTTTTTTCTTTGGTGTGTGCATTCAGATGAAAGCCTCTTATGAATGTTTTGCTCATTTTTAACTCTCACAATTGCCTGTTTATGTTAGGACTCCTGTTGTCACATGTAGTGGATAGATCTTCAAACAAATTGTAGTCTCTCTGTGCACCAAGCAGAAAAATTACTAGATTTTGCCATTGGGTGCAGCACGAGGCTTGTGCTTTCCCTTGTTTAATTCCAATTTCCATAACAATACAAATTAGACTTGCTTGAGGCCATCGAAGCAGTGGGGGCATGGGGGAGAAGATGAAACAAGCCATAAGTCTCATGGCTTTCTTCCTCCAAGCCCCAAAAGTAGTCAATCACAAGCAATATAGAAAAAAAAATAATGTGCAGAGGGACGTTTTGATATCTTGATTCTGGAGACTTCTTGACTACCTTGTACTAATTTCATTATGCTCAATTTAAGGGCCTTTTTATTGATAGATACCCCAGGAAATATGACTTGGAAACAGCGTGCTACCTTGGGATATCACCAACCATTTGACATTGGGGAACTAAAACAAAAACAGATGTTTTAGGAAATAAGCAGCTTGAATATATCACTCATAAACCAATTAAAACTTTCTGTAGCAAGTTGACATTTCCCATGAAGCAAGCAATGGGAGTAAACTCAAATCAGTTGGCTGCGAGCTACGGAGCAATTCCCAGCCACAGATTTTTTTTTTTTTTTTACTGCTTTGAAAATGATGTTTGGAGTTAAAAAAAGAAAGGTGTGATAAAGAAGCAGTCTCACCTTGTCACGCTCAAACCCAGAATCTGTCTTTTCACCTTCACACTTCCCATTCATTGCTCATTAAGCAAACAGTGAGATATTCCCGCTATTGTTCGTGTCTTTGGCAGAGAATCTCCATGACTTCAGGTCCAAGTGCACTCCAAAATAAGGCATGAAAATTGTTTCTGTTTGTTTCAGGTATTTAGTTAAAAATATTTTGAGTGTTCTTGAGAGTACAGGGGAAAATGAACAGTTTGAATAGTTTTCTTATTTTAAGCTTTTAAAAATTTCATCCTTTATTGCTTTTCCCCAGGATACTTTGTTTTAAAATTTTATTTTGCAAAGGCAAGCAAAACATCTAAGCACATGCTTAACTTTAAGCATTAAAAAGTCAATGGGATTTAAGCATGTGTTTAAAGGCAAACATATGCTTTAGAGCTCTACTGAATAGGAATGGTTTATTGAATCAAGGCTATAGACAGGTTAATAAAATGGGTTAATATATGCAATCTGGAAACAAAAATTAAACAACATGTTTCTGGAATATTAGCGTTATAAGCATTGTCTCATTCTAGCTCAATTCCCTAAATTACTATTGGATTTGTAATGTCCTTGACACTGTCTCTCTCTCATTTCTTGAAGAAATGCAGATTATTGTACTAGATTATAATCAGCTGGCTCAAGTACAGCTCGAAGCTCATGATTCTATCCAGAGCAATTCGGAACAAAACAATCTTACTTCAAAAGGAGTTTATTCACCAAAATTCATTTTCAAAGAAAATCTGCCAAATCTTTTCCACTGACACATACCTGTAATTCCCTCTGTATAAATATTCATGTGCTGTGAATAAGAAGTAGAAAACATTGTGTTATTTTTCAATATTTACTCTAGAACGAGTTCCATGAAGGTGCTTATTGTATGACAAAAGATAGGAGTTTACACTCCCATCAAAGTTTGCTTTTAAATAGATCATAAAATCCATTGTGAATATTTAAGCCAAGAGTAATAACACGGTGTCATATACTCACACAGTATAATGCAGTAACACTCTGCATTTTGACATCTGCCCAGACAGATGTTTAGAACAAAGTTCCTCAGATTCTTTCTTCTTTTTTTCTTTTTTTTTTTTTTTTTAAGTTGCATGGAAAAGAATCTGGGAATCATCTTTTATATTGAAGCTACTTAGTACAATTTAACTGTCAACAGATTAATTAATTTAAATGTAGACTTGCTGTGGAAGCCAAAAATTCACATAAGCCCTGAACAAAAAGAGAAAAAAAAAAGAATAGCCTCCCAGCAGCATCCTGACCTTAGGAAATATATACATTTATACATGAGTAGGATGTAGGATTCCCATTTACACAGTCTATAGGATGCATCAGAGTAAATGTCTACAATCCCACAATTTACCTTTCTGCTGTTATCTCATCCTCTTTAGCACAGGCAAGAGCAGCACTGACAGTCAACAGATATTTTCCCACTGTATCCCTTCAGAAGGACTACATTAATTAGTAGCTACTAATTATTTTGCCCATAGCAACACTGCTGGTAAATATCAAGGCATATATTTATTTAAAGTAGTTGCAGAGGGATCTCTTTTTATAACTCTACATCTTGTGATTTCTGGGGTTTAGATCCATGTTGAAACATGCACATGACCACATGCTGACTGCCAAATTCATTGTAATGTCGAGCATGTTTCGGGGATAGTCCTTTAAACATAGTTAGCCAGATTTTTTTGGGGGCTTGCTGGTTGGCTTATTTATTATGAAGATTTGTCAGGCAGCACAGTTAAGTTAATCAGTAACCAATAAAAGATTTAAGTTCAGAGATATAAACGGGTTGATTTATTGCTCACAAAGGTTTTTGGCTTCTCAACGGGAACTCATGAAAACATGTTGCTATGGTTACTTTGGAAACCGATACCTTTTTATACCCTACTAATATATAGGAATTTGAGAGAGGTACCTATGGCTCCCAGGGACCTATACGCAATTTCATTTTTTATTATTATTATTTTCTAAATTTCTACTTTTAAATTTATTTTTTTTTTTGCTATGCGAATATGTAAATAACCCCAAACTTTCTTTGTTTTGAAATCTTTGTGCCGACTTCAAGTTTTCCTAACACCAGGAGAGCCAGATCTCTTTGTGTCCCTGCCTTGCTTATCATTTTTGCAATCTCCACCAAAAATCAATCAGACCACATTATTTTAGAAACAAAGGTGCCAGCCAAAGGATTCTCACATGTTGTTGCATTGATATCTTCCCCAGCATGTAAATCCAAAAGAAGAAAATCACAATGTTAAATATACTTAAAACTGAATGTAAACTGTCGTGCTGGATTTTTTGGGTGGTCTTTCTGGTGTTTGTTTTTTTGGGGTTTTTTAATCTTACTGAACATGTTACCCAACCTCACTGGTGAATTTTATGGAAGTTTTTTTCCTCTAACTGTTGTCATGGTCATGTCTATGCTGAGCATGCAGTTTAACTTGGCTTGGGCAGGCTGGAATATGCATTGCATATGGTTTTCCAAAAGGCCGGTGTGATTGGTCTCCCAGGGTCCAACAGAGCCAGAGGAAAGATTTCAAAAGACACTGTGAGCTCCATAACCTTGCTGCTGTATTTTGGTGGGTGACTTTTAGGCATCAGAATGTACACTTGGGTTTCAAGACCCTGCTGGCATTTAGGGTCAGGATGGAAACTGGACCATGAGCACACCTGTCCATTCTGTGTGTACCACTCAGGCCACCAATATTTCATTCTCATCAAAAATCACTCTACTTTCCTCCAAAAAACAACTCCTGAGCCAATTAGACATTTGGCCCAAACTATTAATCAAACTTGCACTCAGGTTTGTAGCAAAAATAAAGGCTGTGCTTTCCAGCCCCTGCCAAGGCTCCAGTGGAGATGGAGGTGGGGCTGGACCACTCACACTGCTCTGGATTCAGCCTACAAAACCATTAACAGTGTCACCCAGCATATAGATTATCAAATAAATGATGGCCACGTGTGACTTGTGAGGCTAAAGGTACTCTCTATCAAGGTGTTCTGATGACATCATCATAAACCCAGAGGGCAAAGCTCAGCTGGTTTATGATGTCACCAGAAGGCTTCTCCGGGTTGCTGCCATAGGTCATGGTCATTATTTTCTGTAACAGGAGGAACACATTCACCTACTTCCCAGAGGGGTTCTGATCCACATTGGCCTTCTTTTCATGTATATATTTAAGTAAATATTTNATAGATGTAGATATAGATATGTAGATATAGATATATAGATATATAGATAGTATATAACCTATTCTCAGTCAGTGCTTACTGGCAAGGCACAAAGCAGAGTGGTCAGGCCAGTAGCCCAAGTTGGAAGAAGCCCAGCAGGAGGGCAGAGAATCTGGCCACCCTCTCATGGAGCTGGAGCCCATACAGGATGTATGCTTGGGGTTTTTTATTATTTTTTTTAATATTATTATTATTATTTTGCAGAGAAGTCAGAGCTACAAAGCATTTCCTAACCACTACAATCACTGAAGCTGGCAGCAGCCAAAAGCCATTGATCTCTGAGGGACACTGCATTTCCTCTACAAAGCAGCCATGCAAAGGCTGGTGCCACCTGACACAGGGCAAAATAACCCTGGGGTAGAAAATACGGACAGGGAATAAAACAGGCAGTAAGAAAGCTGAAAAATTAAACCTCTGGCCTTGTCTCCCCTGTGGATCTAAACATGGGGATCCCCCACCTCGGACCATGCCCCACCTAGTCCCTTCCTAGGGAATGAGGCTCACATTTCCTTTAGAGACAGGCAGGCAGGAAAGCTGCATCATCTGGTGGCTTTGGCACAGCCAAAGCAGTGCACCACAGCTGGATAGCTGATCTGTGCCTTTCGCCTCACTGAGAGGCCCTACCACATGCTACAAAATGCTTTAATGTCCCCCTAACATGCTGTATAAATAATTTCCGTATCCATTCAGTGGTGCTCACATGTGGTCCTTTGAAAGAGTTAAGTAAAAATTACAGTACCAATATATCTTTGAGATGAAACAATGACATTTATAGGTCATTGTAATTCATTCATTAATTATTTTTTTTTTACCAGCCTTCCATATGATCCATATGATGGCTCCGAAATGCTAAATTTGTCCTACAGAACTGTGTTTTAACAAATAGATAAGTTTTAAAAGTGGACTTGAAAGAGGTTTCTTAACATTCAAGCTACCTCAGGAAGGGCAGGTAAATAAACTTGCATTCCCATAGCAGTCTACAGAGTTCTCTTTTGGGGTAAACAAAGAATGAAAGAGCACAGCCCCTTGATGTCCAGCCATTACCACAAAACACAGCCATGCACTGTCACACTGTATGGACACAAAGAAAACACATGTAGCCAAACCAGGTCGAGGAGCCAAAAGAGAGAGGGCAGAACCCTCTGACCTTTATTTATATGTTCTTAGAAATCACTGTGGATTGGAGGTAGAAATTACCACCTCTCAATCACACTGGTCAAAGGAAAAATCCATCACATGTCTCCGCCTAGGAGAATGGAATGAAAACAACAAGGACAGTTAGCAAAAACATGGCCATGTTTACAACAGCATGCGTGAGAAAGTACTACAGCAAAGAGAAACATTGAAGAACTGCAAAACTCAGGACAACAATGCACCTTAAGAGATGCTGCCCCATTTCTGAGCTGGGGCTGTGATGTGTTGGTACCTCCTTGCCTTTGGGGAGGCTGTGAATGGGGCTGCAGTGTGCTGTGCAGGAAGGTGTGGGATGAGGAGTGGGACAGCAGAGTCGTGTGTGACCCTTCCCTCGCTCCGCTCTCGGGGAGGCAGCAAGGCTGGAGCAAAGGCAGCTGTGCCTCAGCACTGATGGGATGCATGGACAGTGCTTGCTTTCTGACAGGGGAAATTATGTGACAAAGGCAAAGGATGGATTCCACCAGGACTTACCTTTTTCCCCATTCTTCCCTCCAACATATTGATAACGTACATCTCCAGCCAGATCCACCATGCCCTGGCCCCATCACACCTCAGTGTCAGTGCATGAGCCTGACAGCCCCAGGTTTTTATATTTTACAGGGCTCCTCAAGAGCCAGCACAAAGAGAAAGAGGCCTTTCAACTGGCCCATTTCATGACTGAGGGGGCTGTTCTTTTTGGCCCATCAGTGTTCTCTCTATATGAGAGTGATGTGATACTCTCCAATTAACAGCAAGGCATGCCTAAGTCCCACCATGCAGTAATGACAAAATGTTAATGTGTTGGTCTTTCCCTTCACAAAAGTAGTTTGCGAGTCCTACTGCAGAGTGTGTGGGTACTAAAGAGACATCTGATTGGCTCAAATCTATCACCTCGAAAAACCTTTACAACTTCTTCACATGCCTAAAGCACAGTTTCATAAGTCAGAGGTCATTACTCTGATAGGAAAGCTGCAACTCAATCACATGCCAAGACACCATCAGGCCAAATAACACCCTAAAAAAAGAGGTTTCAAGGCAGCACTTCCTTTTCAAACTGTACAGTTCCTTATTTCTACATCCTGCAGCAAATCCATTTGTTTATCAGCACGAAGTGCGTAGCCTGGATTACAGGCTGGAGCACAGCCTGTGTGCAAACCAACATGAGGATGTTTCTTTGCCCTCATGTGAAAGTCACTCTTGGGTAATCTATTAACAGTAATGCTCATGAAATTCCTTAAATGCTTGTGTACAGAAACAGAAAGAAATGCAGGTAGGGCTTCCTGAAACAGCACATAAGGAAATGAGATAAATAGACCTGGACTACTCAAGAGTAGGACAACAGAGAATTGTTGTTAAGTAGTCTAAATCCATCAAAACCCAAGCATGGCATAAAGTTCAGAGGTTTCTGTTGAACCAGGAACAGCATTGGTGTTTTTTGTGAGCACCTTATTGGGACTTTATACATTCAATTGGTGGAAAACAGTTGCAGTGTGTTCACTGCCACCCAAGTCAGTGCTCCAAGTAAGTGTAAGTAGTAGAACAACCCAGTTAGACAGCCATTCCCAATATTTTCCATCTATTTAAAGATTTTCCTTAGTAATTTTCACATCATCAATTCAACCCAACACATTTCATGTTCACGAAATTTTGGGTGATTTGGAGCCTATTCACCTTGCCAAATTAAAATTACAAAGGGCCACATCCTCAGTTAGTATAATCTGTCTCTGATGCCAATAAAACTACTCCAATTTAAACCACTTGAAATATTCAACCCAAAGACCTGGAAGAGCTTGGCATGTGATGAGATTGCTGGGAAAGATGGTTGAGCACTGGTGGGACATACGAATCCTCAATTTCCTTGGAAAATTCATTGGAAGGTGGGCATCCAAGTAGTCACCATGAGTAGGAAAAAATCTGTCTTCTCTCCAATCTGAATACCCATCTGTGCCATGGATATCTTGTCTTATTGGGAGAGAAGAAAAGTGCTGTTGTTGCATAAACAGGACAAAGAAAAAAATACTATTTGAACCATAATTTCAAAAGCAGAAATTTGACAAAACCATGTTCTGAAGGGGCTACCCACAGGAGAGGCACTGTCATATTAGGTTAGAAGATAACAAGTATTGGCAAAATAAGGGCTAGTCTGTGCTCCTTCTCAGTTTCAGAATTATTGCTTATATTTCTACTTTCTTAACAAATTATTCCATTGACACTACAAAGCAGAGGGCTGAGAGTGAAGAATAATACACAAGAGAGCCCCTAGGCTGTTACTTTGGATTATAAGTATCTAATTTCAGTCATTTAAAGTAAATTCAGTTTTGTCAAAGACTCCAGTCCAACCTATAAAACTCAGGTCCGGTGAGCATGACAGCATGCCTTGGAGGAACAGGGCTACAAGAGGGAAAACAAACAGCTCCATTCAACTCCTTAAATGGCCTTATTTCATCTAACCATGGAGTTGGTACTAACCCTCTTTGATTATGTGTACTGTAAAAGAATGAGTAGTTTCAGTTATCAGTTCTTTCTTACATGTCCCATCATTTTGTGTGGGTTTTTACACCCCTAGTAGAGAAACTTCTAAAACTGAGCCCAACAAAGCAGAGAAGGATGAGAAAGAGAGGGAAGATAAGAACTAAGAAAACAATTTTTGGAAAGGATGTACTATGTGCCACTTGTACTTGCATGTAACTATCATGCATCCACCGTGACTATGAGGCAATAGAACAAAACAAGTCCAGCTCTCCTCTGCACTGGGGGTAATTGGAGGTTACCCCTTTATTTCAGGGGACAGCTTCAAATTTCCTGCTGAATTTGTCTCTGAACAGCAATAAACAGCCATCCATGGGCCCTGAATGGCAATCACCATACAAATTTTCCAATTTTTAGCTGTAGAAAGTGCAGTGTTGATTGAATCCCCTTTTATTTAAGGACTGTAGGCCTTGGAAAGCTTTAATAAATCAGAGATTTCTGTACCCTGCATTGCACAGTTCATCTTCCCATATATTTGTGAGGTCAACCTGTTTTAGAAAGGAGATCTTTCACCAAGTTCCTCTTTGTTCTGGTCTAAAAGGAATTCCTCAAGCCGTGATTTGAAGCGTGGTGTTACAACCTGGGTGTGCACATGGAAAAACTTAAGGCTACACATACATTGCATCTGGAACTGGGACGTGAGCTAAGTCAAGGGCTTCTTCACCTAGAGAATATAAAAACACAAAGTCAGAGTAAGTTCAGCTCACCTGCTCTGTATTTCAGCATTCCCAGTTTTTCAGGGGAGAAAACTGTTGCTTAATGATGCTGAATAACATTTGCTTAATGCCAGCATGAAACTTAGTTCATAAAGATAGTTTAAAGAAGTAAAAAGCAAGGGATTGTATTATTGTTGTTGTTGATTTTGTTATTATTATTATTACTATTATTACCGGTGTTATTATTTTTTTTTTACAGTTGCCATTGTTGTTGAAGGGCTTTTCCAATTATAGCAACTAAATAGTATTTAATGCTAAATGCTGCTAAAGAATGCCAAACTCCTCAAGCAACAGCTCCTAAGAGTCTGTTTGCTAAAAGCTTGAACTTTCCTTGTTCAAATGATAACACTGTTTAGCAACATGGACTTGAACAGCTTAAGAGGTCTCCAAAATGGAGCAGGTATTTAGATGCATAATGAGAATTCCCATTGTTATACAGACTAAAATAGATAAATATACCTATATATACAAACAGATATATATAAAAATTACACTGTGCATCAGTCAAGTGTTTTAAATCACTGTGGCTTCTGCTTTATAGAGTTTCAAACAAGAAATGTATTAAAAATCATCAGTTATCAGCCTCACTATTTGCCTACCTAGGGGCTAGCATGGCTGAGAATAAGGAAGTAGGTGGGATAGGCTGCAGTGATGTAAGGCTGTAAAAAGTCCATTTGAAGCAGACTGGGGTCACGTCCATTGCAGGGCTGCAGCCTGCATCACCGAGGAGTGGTTTTATGGCACAGCCTCGGTGACGCCCACCTGGCCAGAGCTGCGTTAGCACTGCTGGGGCTGTGCCTGGCCCTCTTTGGTCAGAGGGGATCAGATGCATCCCTTGGCTGATGACAGGACCTTGCTCTGCCCTAGTAACAGAAGGTCTACATGACTACACATCTCCTTGCTTGGATGCAAAGAAAGACCTGCTGAAAAATAAAATAAAATAAAAAATAAGCAGTTATTTCTCACTCTCAGTTTCTTCATTGCAAGAATTTCCCAGTCTTCATGCTGGGAAAAACAAGAGTGCCTCTCCCAAGGGAAGTGCTGACCTGTCTCAGCACACAAATCCATGCTTCCCAGTTGCAGCCCAGTGTCCGAGAGCTGCAGTTCCCTTCTTTATTCTGTGCCAATTTTCCCCACCACCCCAAGAGGAGACCAGCCCGGGCTGTAGCTGTTCCGCCCCTGGCAGAGGAGTCGAACCCCCAGCGTGAGAACATTTTGCCAAAGAAAGACCCAACCCTCCAGCACTCACATTACATAAACAAGATAAGATGTTCTTCCAGCCCAGGCCCCGGGGCTTGTGGCTAAGGCAGGAGGAAGGAAGCTGGGAGGGGAGCCACAGAACTGCTCTCCCTGCCAGGCTTGGGAATGGAGAGGTTAATAGGGCTCTTTCTTCCTCCCCAGGACAAAAATCTCCACCTCAGCTGTTCCCACCACATCCAGCAACTTGTTCAAACAATTGTGCAAAGGCCACGTCACAGGGCCTCAAGCTGCCACCTCCGTGGGTCTGGAGGGACTTTCCACTGCTCCAAAACAAGTCCTGGCTGTCTGCTGATTCCCTGGTACAAACAACATGCTCCTTGCTGGACACCCTTCATCTCAGCAACCTCAGTGCTTGGTGGTTCCTGTACCTATGTTGCCAACACCAACCACATGGCTCTGCTTGACAGAGAGAGTTGGTAAAGCACTGTAGCTCTGTCCCTGGGCAGCATATCCAATGTATCCAGTAGGAGATATATGGCAATGTTAGAAAAAGGGCATGCTGCTATCATAAACCTGAACTGCACGTTTTGGTCGCTCCTAGTCCATGATCCCAAAGCTGAGCTAAAGACCATCCCCAACAGCTGCATGAGCTGGACAGGAGATTCTTTATGTCCTCCAGGATCGTGCCCTCCACTCAGTGAGCATGGTGGCCTCAAAGGACAGGGCAATCTGCTCTGAAACCATGGCTGCCAGGTTCAACAGACAGATGCTAAATGAAGCAGGCCCCTTGCCTCTCAGTTTGGAGTCGTACCCCATCTGATACAGTGTGGACACCGATTCAGGGGAAGAGCTGGTCAGACTTTGGCAAAAATCCCACAATATCCTATTGAAATGCAAGTCCTGGCTCCCATTCAGTAGCCAGACAACCCCTCAAACTCAGCAGAAAGCTAAATCTGGGTCCAAATCTGGACTCGGCCTCTTTAACATCTCTCTAATTACTGCCGAGTAATTACTGTGCAAGTAACAAACCACTAACAAGTTCCAATAAAGAAAACGTTTTGTAAGAAGAGAAGGAGGTAGAGGGAGGACTAATTTGTCAGGTAGGAGGTTTTAATGCCATCAGGGAAGATGTTACTGATCCCTTCGTTAACAAGGCCTGCTGCTGATTCTGCTCTGGGCAAAGGGATTTTAAGACAAGGGAAAGAAAGAAAAAAAGGGGGGTGAAAAAAATAAAAGAAAAGAGCAATCCAGCCAGAAAAGAAAATTTAGATGATAGTTTCAGTTTCTGCTGCAGTCTGGGTTGAGTAGGGCTTACTCCCATGCTAGGACCCAAGGCTGTGTGGGAGCTCTGCCAGGCCAGCCTCATTGCCATGCATCACCAAAAAAACCTCTGTGGGTAGCAGCTGGGAAGGGAGGTGGAAATTCCACTCACAGGGACTGAGAGAGCAAAATTTTAGGGAAAAAACAAGCTTGCTTTTTCATCATCATCTTGATGCTCGCAGGAGTCAGCGGTATCAACTCAAACCACAGGCAGCAACTCACTTCAGCAAGTCAGGGATAAAAAAGATAACTCCAAAGCACCTCCCATCAAGGGGCAAACTGAGGCAAGTTTACCTAAGCCAGTTTGCCCTCCCATCAGGCAATATCACCCACCCCTGACTCTGCATCACCCAAGGTGTCCTTGGAAGCCGAAATCCCATTGATTTGCTGTTCAACTTGTGCTTGGACACATTAGGTACCCTGCAAGAATAAGGTGGCTACATCAGACTGAGTGATGATTAGCACATCAAAAGGCATTGAAAAGGGAAGTATGCTGTTAATTTACTCTGGTAAAGACAGTGACAAACTGTGGGGGTTTTATCCTTTATCTCTATCCAGGACACCAGTAGGGGGGAAAGGGGCTTTTTTGAACACAGGAGGCTTTGCAGGGGATTTCTCAGGCTTGGGAAAAAGTCTTTGGCTGAAGTTTATGTTTCTGGTGTTGCATGAGTTATCAGGACCCGAATAGGAGCTGACTTAATCCACCATTGTTAGATGCTGGTCAATGCCAGGGATCGTTGCACCTGCCTGCACACGCTGCCCTTGTGCTGTCATCAGCAAATAGCTGAGCACTTCAGTAGCAAACCGATTTTATAGCTCTGAAAGGCTCTATAGCTTCTATGAGTACTTGACTCACATTGGGCCTTACAACTACTCTCATCCCCAAAAAGCGAGCTCCTGAGTTTGCAATCCTCACCTGAGCCTTGTTCTCCTCCACACCCTCCCTGTATGTACATTTGCCCAAGCACTCACTTTGATGTCTGCACAGCATGGATGTTGTTCAGGAAAAGTTATGGGATGAGTCACTGGGCTGGGATCCACTGGCAGCTCATCCTCCTCCAGGTAGACTGAGGAGCAAGCAGCACAAAAACTGCTCATGGGGTTAAAGTAGATTATCCTCTGAAGAGCAAACCCCTTTATTGCTCCAGAGGCTTCAGCATCTTCAGCTGGGTCTGCCAGAAGTGCCAAGCTGAGACTCAGCTGCTTGGCTTCTGCACTAAAGAACGAGTCTAGGAATTAATTTGAAGGGTTAAGCTGTATATAAACCTCTGCAGTATGGCAGATATCAAAGAGCAGCACTGTTGCTTAAAAATTTACTTTTCCAAGCTAGACACAATAATTGGGGAGTGGGAGTGACAACCTAAACCTTGTCTTGAACTGCCAGCTGGTGAATTCCCCACAGGAGGAATCTAGCCTTCCCTCTTGGAGAAGAAAATATCCCCCACATACCCAAACAGTCAGAAAAGCAGCAGAACCAGACCTGAATCTGGACTGAAAGGAGTGGATTAATTTCTATCTCTCAAGTGGATGCTAGTGTTAACACAGCAGTTTAAACTTCAGTTCATGCTAATTATAATTGTCCTTTTTTCCACAAATGCATTTATTTTCTCTAGCCACCAGTTCTGCAAACCAACGGTCAGGCAACTAGTCTGTTCTGACACGAGGTTTAACAACTCTACCTTCACACCTTAAGAATTCCTGTTATCGAAAAAGCCCAGTCACTGACAGAAGTTACAGCTCACACAGCATCTCAACATCTATTAGTGTTGCTAAAGCTAGATCCATTCCTACCTTTGCAAATGTTAAAGGCACTGGGTTTACTTCTGTGAAGTCGATCTGAGATAGTAGGAAAAATGTATTTAAATTTATAGTTGCTTATGGTGAATGTCATGCACAGATGTGAAGGACCTACATCTTTGCAGCCTGGTTTTAACCTTGCAAACATGTTGCTGGGAAAAAAAAAAAAAAAAATTTGCTCCAGTTATTATGCATTACCTAGAAATTAAAATAGATTGAGTAGACTATAATAAATACATGCCAGAAAAAATATAAAGAATGCATGGGAATGCCTATAATTTATCTTAACATTTCTTAGCAAAATAACTTCCTTATGGTGTAATCAAAAATTGAAAGCCAGCACCTAACTAAATTAAGTGCCACAAACATTAATGGTAGTTAAAATTACCATTGAATTTATTTTTATACTGGATGATCTTCAAAGTTGTAGATTGAGAATTGCTGAAACCTTTTAGGGATTTGTTTCTCAAATCAGAATAGTTCAGAGATGAAAACATTAACTTGAATTTTAACATATAAAAATCCTTAGTGAAAGGAAATAGATGTATTTTTTACAAAGAAAAAAAAAAGGAAAAGAAAAACTTTAAAAGTTCCCCTGATAGTTACAGATGGTTTAATCTTTGGAACCTATTATGTGTTCATTTTCCCTTCAGCATTAATTATACATAATTACCACCACTTTACCCATACCCTTTCAAAAACGAAATCTGTTTACATTTTTCGCATACGTTATATAAATGCAAGATTTTTTATGCAGTTTTTCCAGAAACGGGACTTCAATTTACCTTCTGAAGGACAAGGGGAGCCAGTGCGCGGCAAACCGGTTTTATTTAAGTTCTTTAATATAGCTTAATTACTTTTAAACTCTGGAAGCAATTAGGTTATCACCCTTTGAAGTGCGACAGGCGAGTTGCCGTGCTGGGAGCAGAACGCGCGGCGCTGCCCGCTGCTTGAGCGGCTGCTTGCGCGGCGCGCAGCGACCCGCGCAGCGCGGGGAGATGCGCTCGGTCGCGGCGGGAGGAGGCGGGAGCTGCCCGTCCTGCGGGGAGAGCGAAGGCAGGAGGCTGGGGAAATGATAACTCACGTTCGCCTAGAAAGGGAGGTTCTGGTTAAGGCTGAGAGCAGCGCTGATGTTGTAAAAGATTGAGGAGGATTGTTCGCACTTTTCAACCTTATAATTTTACTCTGCGCACAAACCACGAAATTGTACGGCTCAACTCTTCCCCCATTTTTTTTTTCTCCCCGCTTCTTTCTCTCTCTTTTCCTCTCTCCCGCCCGTCGCAGATCGCTGTCAGGTGGCTTTTTTCCCGGCCGTGCAAGGATCAAAGCGCCCGGGAGTAGAAGCGCCCATTGTGGGGCTGACACACGATCGCCCTGGGCAGGGGCGCGGGGGCGGCCGCGGGTGCGGGGCACCGGGGCCGCTCCCCCGGGCGCTTCCCCTCGCAAGTGGCATTTCCCCACGGGCTTCAGGGGGTGGGGTTTTTTGTCCTCCCCCCACTTCCCCCGTGGGGAGGCTCATTCCCCAGTTGTTTCATCTCGGTGCTCTCCTCTGCGGGTGCTTCGGAGAGGGGGAGTGCCAAGGAAGGGGGCACCTCCCTACCCCCCGACCCCAAACTCTCCGCGCCCGGCAGCAGCTCCATTATTTGCATGTCATGTTTATAACCTGGTGGAAACCAAGACTGATATTTGTGGTCGGGAGAAGATGACTTTCACATCTCCGGATCACTCTCTTAAATAAAAAAGAATTGACCAGCTATGGGCGTAAGCATTTATCTTGAGTTTGCGGTCATTATCTTTATTATATTGCCTCGGCAATAAATAAATCTAGTAGTTACTACCCCACAATAAAACTGTAGTATATGGGACACCTTACTATTACTTTCTTAACAATCTGCCATCTCTTCACCTCTAAATCTTCCCTGTCTGCCCGGCCCGCGCGGGTCGCTCCCGGCCCGCAGGTGCGGAGCCTCCGCGCCGCTGCCTCCGCCTCTCCCTCTCTACCCGCTCCTTTCCCTTTTCCCCGATGATTCCCCCCCAAAGAGGAGCCTGCCGGCCCCCGCAGGTGCCAGTCCTGCCCGCGGGCTGCCTTCAGCCCCGTGTGCTGGGCGGACACTCTCGCGGGGTCCTGTCTCGCGTGGGCATCCCCTGGGTGGGTGTCCCTCCGTGGACGTCCCCTCGGGGGGATATCCCCGGGACCCTGGTCCCTTTATGGGCATCCCCTAGCTCGGTGTCCACCTGTGGACTTTCCCCGAGTGGGTCTTCCCCGCGGGCAGCCACCAGGTAGGTGTCCCCCATGGGCAACCCCGCCTGAGCTCCCACTGCCCCGTGCCGCACATTCCCGGCAGGTGGGACCCCCCACTTTGGGATCATCACGCTCCTACACCACCCCCCTAGGCTTTCTGCCCCCTACCCTGGCCCACGGGGCAGAGGCAAGGCAGAACCCACGGGGATGCTCCTCTCTTGTTGGGGGCTGCACCTTGACAACCCCCTTTTCTTGTGTGGGGTTTTTTGGGGGGGGTGGGGGGGGGGGGCGGGGAACAGCCCCAAAGCAAAGGCTCAGCAGAGAAGGAAAGCACTGCCGCTGCGCCAGGGAGCTTCCACCACCGCTCCCTGACTCCCGCTGCCTCTCTGGTTCTTTTTTGCCCTCTATTCCATAGGTAAATGTCCACGCAATAATATTTCTTTACAGTCAGAAAGCTGCACGTATTTTTTTAATTGTATTTTGCCAGGGTGATTCCTTCTTGCTTTTAAAACAAGCGGCTTGGAAAAATATTCCCATTTGGGGCAGGAGCAAAGGAGAGGAAAAGGGGGGGTGGAAGCATTTTTATTTATACCTTTGACATTTAAAAGAGCATAATTAATTTGTCCTGCTTGCATTAACATTGTTGAGGAAGGTTTCAGAAAGCAAACCAGCAAAGAGAAGGGGGGAGGAAAAATAGAAGCTCGCCTAGAAAGCTTAGGATTTTTTTTCTCTCTTTCAGATGTGTAATCAATCATTCGAGTAGGAGGCAGCAAAATTGTAAAGATTCGATAGATTAAAATGCAAATGAAAGGTAGAAAAAGAAACATTAACATGGCAATCAAAGATTTAATAATCGTAAATCACGGTGGGGTTTTTTTGTTGCAGCTGCAGTTTGTGTGTTTTTTATGTTTTAATCATGTTCGTTCTATAAATAAATAATTTCTGAAACGAGACTAATTTTTCACTATTTTAACCGTGGGCTATGGCACTAAATATTTTTTTTTTTAAGTATGGAACTCCAGATTGCAAACTATCAGACCAGAAAAAGGGAAAAAAATAGCTAAGTTGGATTAGTTCACATTTGAAATTTCAAGTACAATGTCTTTGCAGTGCCGAGCGCTTCACTTTCCAATTGAAATCCTTATAAAGTTTATTTGGAATCATGAATGTTTATGTAAAAGCAGACAACCGGCGTTTCTTTACAAGGCTAACGGTAGCGTCAACCCTCATTCCTGGAAGAAATATGGAGAAAAAATATATATATATATGTGTGTATGTGTGTGTGTGTATTTTTTTTTCTTTTCCCTATACGTGTATATATAGGGGAAAGAATAATAACACTTAGGCTGTATTACCTCCAAATTAAAGCGTTGCTAAATTTCCAAGAGAAGATTAAAGAGGGGGAGACCTGGGGAGAGAGCCGATAAACGCGGTGAAGGACAAGCAGGAGAGGATTTGCTCTCCCCCCTCGGTTTAGCGCGGCGCCTGAAAGGGAGGCTCCGGGACTGCCTAGGATGGTTGTGGCAAACTCAGCATCCTTCTGTTCAGGCTCACACGGGCTCGGCTTTGGTACCCCCAAGTCCTGGGTTATGGGGTGCACTGGCTCGTCCTCTGGGAAAATGGCTGGAAAA
>VYZT01041647.1:737-14941 GCA_013400735.1 Pomatostomus ruficeps | reverse complement strand
CGGGGCCCCGCGCATCCCCCGCGGCCGAGGGAACACTGTGGGGAAGGGGCCCCCGAGGAGCCCCACTGCAGCACCCCCGCACCGCCGTCCTCCAGGCAGGTACAGGCCAAACACGTCGGGATTTCGGGGTAGAATTCACCAAGTGGGGTTTTTTCCCAGCCAAACCGCATTAAACCCACTTTCATTTTTACCCTTGCTGGAGCCCTAATTTTTTTCCCACTTCCTCTCCCCAGATTGGGGGGTCCCAGCAGGACGGCCCCGCCGGGAGCTGCAGTGGCCCTGCACGCCGGCTGCCGGGGCCGCGCTCCGGGCGGTGCCCGGGACTTGTCTGCCAGGCGGGGAGCGGGGCCGGGGGGGTCCGGGGCCGGGAGGGTCCGGGGGGGCCCCGCCGCCTCCCGCAGCCCCTGACCCCGGCATGCACGGCGCGGCTCCATTGATCATCCCGGCCCGCCACCCCCTCCCTTTATGAGATAATGCAATTACAAACATCAATAAGGAGCTGCGAGGGGAATCATTATGCGGTGACAGTGATAAATGACGGTGCAGAAATAGCATGCTTTTTTTTTTTTTCNACAATGTCTTTGCAGTGCCGAGCGCTTCACTTTCCAATTGAAATCCTTATAAAGTTTATTTGGAATCATGAATGTTTATGTAAAAGCAGACAACCGGCGTTTCTTTACAAGGCTAACGGTAGCGTCAACCCTCATTCCTGGAAGAAATATGGAGAAAAAAAATATATATATATATGTGTGTATGTGTGTGTGTGTATTTTTTTTTCTTTTCCCTATACGTGTATATATAGGGGAAAGAATAATAACACTTAGGCTGTATTACCTCCAAATTAAAGCGTTGCTAAATTTCCAAGAGAAGATTAAAGAGGGGGAGACCTGGGGAGAGAGCCGATAAACGCGGTGAAGGACAAGCAGGAGAGGATTTGCTCTCCCCCCTCGGTTTAGCGCGGCGCCTGAAAGGGAGGCTCCGGGACTGCCTAGGATGGTTGTGGCAAACTCAGCATCCTTCTGTTCAGGCTCACACGGGCTCGGCTTTGGTACCCCCAAGTCCTGGGTTATGGGGTGCACTGGCTCGTCCTCTGGGAAAATGGCTGGAAAACAATTCTTTTAACTTTTGGGCTCAGTGGATGGAGTTCATTTTGCGCGGCGAGGAAGGGGGGAAAGGACTTAATCTTGACTTCGTTGATAATCTTTATAGAGCCGAGGGAGAGAGAAGGGAGAGGAGGAAAATCCCCCGTGGGCTGCTCCAGTTTGGGGGTAGCAGCCCTGCCCTCTCTATAGAGCTCTCGGTGAAAAGAAACCGGTACAGGAACCAACTAAATGCGGGAAACGAGCCGCATTTCTGAGACCTTCTCCTCCTCGCCGAGGGGGCCCATCGCCGTCCTGTTTCCCCCACCCCAGCTCCCGGCGCTCCAGCAGCGCTCCCCGCCGCCGGACCTTTCGCCGGGGCGGCCGCCACTCCACGCCGCGGGGCCCCGCGCATCCCCCGCGGCCGAGGGAACACTGTGGGGAAGGGGCCCCCGAGGAGCCCCACTGCAGCACCCCCGCACCGCCGTCCTCCAGGCAGGTACAGGCCAAACACGTCGGGATTTCGGGGTAGAATTCACCAAGTGGGGTTTTTTCCCAGCCAAACCGCATTAAACCCACTTTCATTTTTACCCTTGCTGGAGCCCTAATTTTTTTCCCACTTCCTCTCCCCAGATTGGGGGGTCCCAGCAGGACGGCCCCGCCGGGAGCTGCAGTGGCCCTGCACGCCGGCTGCNATAAATGACGGTGCAGAAATAGCATGCTTTTTTTTTTTTTCCTAACAATCCAGGGGCTTTGGGGGCTGAGCACAGTCACCAAGGTAACAGATGACATCCAAAATGGCACCAAAGGAAAAAAATGAACAGTCTTTCTTTCGCCTTTCACTCTTTTCGCCCTGCTCTTCCAAAAGAGTTAGTTGGGGCTTTGGAAGCAGCTGCCACACAGGCATGCGGGTATTTCCACACGCATTAAAGGGACGGGGAAGGTTTGCTGGCTGTCACACACAAAGCACCAGCCCGGCCCGGGAGCTGAGCAGCCACCTCCAGGAGGCACCGGGAGCTTCCAGCCCAGGCGCGATCGCCCCCGCGCCGCGCCGCGCACCGCTCGTCCCTGCCTGCGGCCGGGGGCAGCCGCCTCCTCCCGGCCCGCGAGAAACGTCCGTTCGCTTTTCTATATTAATATAAATATAAACATATATATATATATATGTTATATGTTATCTTCACGGACGGCGTAGCAAGTTCAGGGGAGGGGATATCTGCTCTTCTGTTTTCCACGAAGGTTCAGGACGCGTGGAGCGAGGCTCCAGTAGCAGGAACTTTTCGCGCAACAGCGCCGGGGGTGGAAATATTCACCGCGCGACCAAAAAGTGCCGCTTCTGAGCCCAAAAGTACCTGTGGCTGCGCATGGCACGGCCGAGCCGGCAGGGCAGGCACCTCCCACGCGAGTCCCTCTGCCTGGAGGGAGACTCGGTCTGCCCAGCTCAGCTTGGCTGGAATTTGCTGTCACCCCCCCAAAAACCCTCGTGGGGTGCGGGTGCCCAGCTCAGACGTAGGGCAGGCCCCGCGCAGCGGTGCGCTCAAATACCGCGCTGAGGCGTCTGGCCCCTGTCCCGCCTCCGTGCGCGGCACCGAGCGCACCCGGCTCCGCGGGGCACTGGCCGGGGGGAGGCACGAAAAGAAAAGGGGGACACGGGAAATCGGGGCAAATAAAAACAGAAAAAAACAACCAAACAAAAAAACCCCAAAACAAAACAAAACAAAACAAGCGCCCAAACCTATAAAACAGAGCATCGCCGAAGGCTGCGCAAACTTTAGTCCGGCAGCGCGCAAGGTCCGCGGCGCCCCGCGGGCGGCCCCGGAGCCCCCGCATTCCCCCCCCGCGTCACTCTCCCGAGCCCCCAAGAGATGGCAGTCGAAGACGGCTTTCCTCCTCCTCAAAAAACCCCAACTCCTCCTCCTTCTCCTCCTCCTCCTGCTGCTGCTCCTCGGCGGCGGGCAGCGGCAGGACAGCGGGGCTGCGAGCCGCCTCCCCCGCGCCGCTCCCGCAGTCCGCCCCCGCGCAGCTCCGCGCAGCCCCCAGGGCCGGGGTGAGGAGCGGAGGCGCAGCCGGGCGGCCCTCCCCGGGCCCCTCCGGGCCCCCCCGGAGCGGTGAAAGGAGGGTAGCTAGGAAACAGCGAGCGGCCCGAAAAGGCGGAATTTCCAACGTGTAAAATGTTCTTAACGGAGCCATTGAGAGAGTGCAATAAGGCGTGAGGGGGAACTAATCTCCCCATTTAAATGTTTGTGGCAATTTTATCTAAATGAATTTTAATGCTAAACGAGGGATAATTCCCTATTTGTAACCCGTTTACTTCTCTTTCCTGTGCCTCTGAAGCTGTCTAACATCATGCGATGAACAATAACAATAAAAATACTGTCAAGGCATATTCTTCATTTTGAATGTGTTATAATTACAGCTGATTAAATGTCTTGGGATGTAATCGTGGGTTTAATTTGAAATGTGTCCCCCTCCAAAAAAAAAAAAGGTCCCATGGAGGAAGGTCTGTGCCCCACTTCGCTGCGGCCGCGAGGAGAAGGGACGCGTGTGCCCTCGCCCGTGAGAGGGCGGTTTGTTTTTGTCTTTCAAGAAACCTTAAAAAACCCCCCAAAACCCAAACACATAAAAACAAAACAAACAAAACGAAACGAAACAAAACCTATAAAAAAGCAAAAAAGCGAGTCCCGTTCATTCACGTTTTGGCAGAAAAGTATCATTACTCCGGCCTCACAAAGAAGGAGCCGGGATGTTCAGCCTCCTTGGCGGTACAGCGGCCCTTTAAAAAACGGGGCGAAATGAGGAGGGAAAAAAAAAAAAAGAAAACTCAGAGTTAGGAAAAAAAAAAAAAAAAAAGAGGGAGAGGAAGTCCCAGCCGGAGTGGGGGGAGAGGACCCCCTTTGGTGGTTTGCTTCCTTCAGAAAGATCTGCCTGCCGGCAGCTCTGCCTACACCCCTGCCTGCCCCTGGCCAGCCCGGGGTACCCCGGGGGACAGGCAGAGCAGGGGCCCCCGGGAGCCTGCCCCGCAACACGGCCGGGACACCTCCCGCCGGGGGTGCCGCCTGCCTTGGGAGGGGCGGGGGGAGGCTGTTGCATTATTTCGCCTTAATTAAGATATTTGTGTCATTTTCCTAGCCCCGGGAATTTCTATTTTTTCTCCTATAGCTGCGATTTGACTTAAAGTAAATGAGAAGGTCTCAGAGCCTGCGCAGGCTGGTTGGGGCGCTTTCCCTCGCTGGCTGTGGTGCAGAAAGCACAAATGTGCGAGGAAATTGGGTAATGAGGGTCTGCACTGGCCTTGCTTGCAGAGCAGCTCCTCATCCCCTTACAGATATGCATTGCCCAGGCAATGTTTTCCAAGTTTTATTTTCCTCCTTCCTTAGTATGCTGAATTCCAGTAAGAAACTCAATAATTTGAACTGTGTAAGAGAACTGTAATTTGGGAGGGAGAGAGGATAACAGTTTTTACAAATTTCTGTCCAATAAAGCCCTATGATATTACATTTATTAACAGGCAACAGTTCCCATCCTGACAATTTACAGTGCAAGTTCCAAGAAAGTTTCTTTATGCAGTGTAGCATTACTTTTACATTCTTTAAATACGAAGCTGATATTTAAATAGCAAATGATAGGTAACATCCCCAGAGGCAGCTGAATTTTGTATCTGCTTGGCTCTCAGTCTGGGATAGAATGGCTACAAATACTGCATGGGGGCAGGAAACAAATTTTGCAAGCAGTGGAGTCACCATGACAAAAAATAATTTGTTTTTATTTTAGATTCAGATTTCATTACTGCACTCAAACTACTACAACTGGGCTTTGAGTTATTATACAATCCAAACTGTTTCAATCAGAAACTCTAAGACTCAGTGTGCAATGATTATTATTAATAATAATTAGCTCCTTGGTTTCTTGATAGAAAAAGGCTATCAACAAGCATTTGTTTAACCACAACAAAAGTATAATTAGCTTATCCCACTTAGTAAATCTGTATGCATGCCAACTCATACCAAACTGCTACTTTTACAAAAAATTGCAATAATACAGATCATTTTTCCAGTCCTTTTTGCACAAAATTTATTTACAATGTATACATAAATGCTCCATGATGGGACTATGGAAAAAAAAAATGCACACATGACCGATGTCTTGCCCAGAAAGAAAGTCAACATATTAAAAATAAATCTTCAGTCCATGTTTTGAGCTGCATAAAACAGGAAGTGATGTACAAGGTGGTGGTTGCTGCATGGGGACAAGGATGCTCTGATGTGACAATTAGGCTTCAAATACACTGCCTTTCCGTTTCCATGCTTCCTCCTACCAGTCTCCTTAAGACACTGCCTGCAACAGCTGATTAATCATTGTTGATGACTGCAATTTTTCCCATCCTTCCCGATTTACATCTGTTCAGGCCAATTCAAATATGGTGAGTAAATGAATTAGACATGCAAATTCACGCCCCAGGCTAGAAAGAGAGAGAGGGAGAGGGACGGGGAGAAAGGGAGAGAAAGGGAAGAAAGACAGACAGAGGAGGAGAGAGGGGGGAGAGAGAGAGTGCACATGGCTGAAATCCTAGGATAGAAGAAAGATTCTTCTGCCTGACATAGTTATTTTAATGCTCTAAAAATCCTGCAAATAAGCCCTTTCTGTCATTTGCAGGATAAGTGTAAGGCTTCTTTTTTAATGTAAGGAGGCTTCTGGAGGAAGTGAAGAGCTATGGAAACAACACACATAGTGTGGAAAAATTTCACATTTTTTTTAAAAAATCTATAAGAAACAACGTAATATGGATAACAGTATAATAGCATTTTACAATATTTCACTCTTTGTTCTCTTAATGTCTTATATAGGTATTTAGCATGTCCCCAGAAGTTGACTTCAGTTGGTGTTTTCCTGCTTTTCAGGGTCCCTGTGAAGAATTGGAACGTCCCTTGGTCCAAAGTTGACGCCAAGAACTCCATAGTCATTGCAGAAAGACAATGTTTGAAATCTACCATCGCTGCAGACAACGTGTATTTCCCTTAAGCTACTGAGCATGAATGTCCATCACTTGTCCGCTCACTGCTGGCTCGCCGGTATGAAGCATTGTGGGGCTTGATGCTGACATGGGCATTCCAGGGTGGGGTGGTCCTCCATGCATCATCATCGCTGGGTGGTGAGGGTGTCCAGGAATGTAGGTATGCATGGGGGGGCCATGACGCAGCTGAGCAGGATGGGGGGGCATCTGGGGCGGGGTATAGCTTGGCTGTCCCATGTTCATACCCATTGGACTACCCCGAGACACATAATCCCCTGGCATACTTTGCAGCCCTGCAAAGGGAGAGAGAGAGGTGGCGGTGAGAGGTGGGGACCGGCTGCTGACATCGGCCGCGAAGCTGCTCCACTCGGGCACGGGAAGGCCGGGCTCCAGCCCGAGACGGGGTGCGGAGTCACGGGGGCGCGAGCGCCATTGCCTCTGTGGAACTGGGAGTCTACGTATGGACTCACAGTGTCGGCAACAGGAATGGCCCCCAGGTCAAAAAAACCCCCCAAGAACATCCTCCCCCTTCCAAACACAGAGTTTTTGGAGATAAAACAGCTTTCTGCTTTTATGGTTAGGAACATATGCGGTGGAGATGTTTCTGATCTGGAAGCAAGCCAGAGGCAGAGCCAGCCTGAAGATGACTAACGTCACACGGAGGGCTCGCAGGTGGGCTCCCTTCCCCGTGGCCTTACTCCAGCCACCTGCCTTCATCTCCCCGCTTGTAAAAGCATGCTGGGAATACAAGGCGGGGAATCTGTAGCAGCTAACGAGGGACGAGGGAGGAGCGATGGGTTAAATAGGTGTCAAGGTTTATCAACAGCTATTTATTTCGCTCTCGAGCCTGATCTCTTGGAATCTGTCCCAAGTATTTGTGCCATTCAAATAGATGCAATACAGCAGGGACATACATCACTGAACAAAGGCCTCATATGAAGCCGAAATTGATAGGATTACTAAGTACGATTGCTAAATCAAACCCATATTTTTAGACACATTAAAAATATATACATAATCAATACCAGTTATCAATTATTTCTTTACTCCCTGATCACCTCTGGCTGCAAAAAAATCAAGACGTGCAACTCAGCCAAACCTTTCAGTGGGTTTGGGAGAACAATAAGAAAAAAATTGGACCTAAAACAATAAAACCTCCTGCTTTCTGTGGGCCTCTGCCTTCTGCTTGGATTGCTGTAGCTGATGGGAACTGACAGGTGTATTGTTTCGGAGAGCTATAAGCTCCATAATCATCAAGGGTGAAAGGCATACGCTATTGCTAAGTAGGTTCAATTGGCTTTAGTTCTAAGTAAGAGCGCGCTGTGAATGCGCCGAACACCTTGGAATCAGGTCTCAAGGCTCTAGCAATGAATAGCTGCTTAATCTAGCCTAAAGGAACAGTTTTGAACTAATGAAAATTGCTTATAAAATATACTGTACTCACAGCTCTTTAATCAAAAAAGATGATAATATTTTTTGTAATAACCTATTAATTTAATTGGTCACGAAGCATAAAATACATCATTTAAATTTAATTGACCCAGAAACTAAGAAACAATATTTAAATTAACTAAGCTAGAAATTTTCATGATGAGGTAATAAGGCTATTGCATTCCCAAGCTCAGAGGAATGTTTTCACAGCTAATTGTTAAAACTTAGTTTTGACTTGGGCTCAGAGAAGACTACTACAAAATACACTTGCCCTGGGTAACTTCAAACCCTACATTAATATACGCTGGGGGCACAACAAAGATGCTGAAATAACTCTTTTAACTCCAGAAAGGGAGCAAGAGAAACAGAATCAGGCACCATTTAAACGTGGTACCAAGTGTCTTGGTGTTTCAAACCACTTTACTCTTAAAAAAAAAAAAAATGTATAATGTATTTTCCCCTAGAAAAAGACAAGAGGGAAAAAAAAAAAAAAACTGGGACAGTTTTTCTAGGCTTTCTTTGCAAGGCCTGCCACTGAAGATTGCATTAATGATCTCTATTTTTGTATACTGAATAAGTCAAATCCATTTGTCACACTGCAAGTGATGGCATACTTAATTTGGATATAGTCAATTAGCCTGGGCTAAGCTCCATAGCCTGCTGCGCACACCTCTATTTTGTATTCTCTCTTTTTCCTTTGCCACACGTAATCCCATTATGACGGACAGACAAAGAGAAATAAACTTGAAAAAAAATTTAAAAAAAAAATCAAAGTTTCATCCATCGCCTTCCAAAATGCAACTAAGTGAAGCTGCCGGTTTTTGCTTGTTTTTTTTTTTTTTTCTACCCCATGAGAAGTCTCTGTTTGGCTTTTTTGGTGTCTTGCAGGTTAGAGGGAGAAATGTAACTCATGCATCAACTGCGGTTAGACAGATTTATGACACTTTGGGGACATGCTCTTTCCTCTCCCTGCGCTGCTGCAGACCGCTTACATTTTGCAAATCAGTCTGTTGCCAAGACGACGGGCTCCCCCACCTCCCTGGCTGCTCCTTGTTTTGTCATGTGCTCGGGGATGGATAATAGCATCAATGTATGGCGGCGTCGATGTACGGCAGCGTCGATGTACGGCGCGCGCGCGCAAGGGGGGTTTGGGAGCTTGGAAAGCTTGAGCTGAACCAGAGGGAGAGAAAACCCAAAGGAGCCCAGGCGTAGGATGGATGGATGGAAAGGAAGGAACAAGCATGAGGCTATGGGCAGGGAGAACATAGGGAAATGCAAGAAGACAAATATCCCTCGGACAAAGTGAGAACAAAGACCTCGTTTGTACTTACTTCCCCCTGGCTTTGCCATTGGTTACCTAGGTGAAGGTTACATGTAGTGCCACTGCCCCTCCATGCCCATATTCATGCCCATTCCACTCATAGGTCCTAGAGGGAGATAAAAATCCAAGAAGATGCCAGAAAATGAGCAAAGTCAACAGATAGTGCCAAAAGCCCCTTTCCAAAACACAGCACGGCAGAGGGTCCAGGACCGCTCGAGCGAGGATATGCCTGGTTTCCCCTGGTGGTGTGGAAGGCAGGCAGAAGACAGGTGAGGCAAGGCAGGCAGCTGGGACGGCGGCGGAGGGCGGAGGTGTGTTTACCTGCGGCGGCGCGACCGGGGCCACCCGTAGGTGGGCGATGCTGTCCCGGGGCTTACCTGGCGCTCGGATGCCCATGTGCTGCTGGCCGTCCATCACGAAACCTCCCATGGGCTGCCCGTCAGGGTTATAGGGCGTTCCTTGACTTACTGGAAAGGTGCAGAACATTTCTTTTTAGCAATAGCCAATAGGGTCACCTCTTTTCATGGCGTCAAGACAACCCCCCCACCCATGGGCTACTGATGCTGGCTCTACAAAGAGGGGAAAACATCTACTGTGTGAATTTAGGGGCTGGACTAACAAGCGTACTTAGTTTTGCTTAATTTCCTTCTGCAAGTTTGGAAATGAAGTTAGCAAACTGAAATCTTGAGACATGAGGAGCCCCGGCTCCAGCTGCTGCCACTGCTGACGTCAATGCAAAAACCTGTATAGGAGCCGGATTTTATGGCTGGAATAGTCACACTGAAATCGCAGTGTGTTAAATTACGCCCTTGTGCCTTCAAAGGGCAGGACATGAACACATCCATGCCAGATATTTACGTCTAATGACAAATAATCAAATGTACTTGAAGAGGAAGTGTGGCCCAAAGGCATCTTGGACAATGATGGATTTGGTGAGTTTGGCAGTGACACTTGGAAAACAAAACTAACTGGGAGTACCAGGCTATGATTATCCTTGACGGTAAACCCACAGAGAGCTGCAAGCCAAGACCCCAAACAGAACCAGCATGTGAAAACTTAAGGTCTTTTAAAAAAATAGAAATAAATACACCAGAGTAAACAGCAAATGCTCAGCAGTCCCAAAAGAAGAGCTAAGGGACAAAAGGACCCTATACAAGTACCACTACTTGAACTGGAGGTTTTCACTGTACATTAAAAGCTGGCTTCAGAAGTAAGCTGGCTTGGGTTATTAAAGCACATAAAGCTCTACCTCATTGAATGTCTTTGAACTTTACTGAGTCCCACAAGTGATTCTGACCCCTTTGCCCTTTTGACAGGTAATAAAGTTTACAGCAATTCCACACCAAGCCATGCACCAGGGAGTGGTCACAGGAGCCGAAAGAGCTGGGAAGGAAAACTCCAAACAACTACTACAAACATATAAGAATAATTGGGATCAGGTACAGAAAGTCCGGTCACAGAGCGGATCATTTTAGTTTCCCTTTTTGAATTTTCAATGTCTTTTTTTTTCCAAAATGATTAGAGTACTAATGAAAGAAAGCTGGTTGTATTTTAATTGTCAGTCACTGCCAGCATTCATTTCTCATTTATTTACCAGGTACTGGACCTCCTGGTGAATGGCTTGAAGATGGTTTTCGCCTGTGTGACTTGAATACAGTTACTATTGGGGACTTGCCTGCTCGATTGGACTGGTCTATCATGGGCTGAACTATTCTTCTTCTAGCATTAATAAACCTGCAAGAAAAAAGAGGAAAGCAAATGGTTAGGGAAGGGATGTTTTCCACCCATCCCCAAGCCCTCTCGCCCTACCGTGGTGCTCTCCATCAGCTGCATGGGGATGCAAATACTGCTAAACCTCTAACCCTGATGACCTTTGAGAGCACGAGCTTGGGGTTTCCAAGCTGATTTATGTTTGCCTGCTTTTTACCACAGTCAGACACTTCCATTTCATCTTTTCATGGGGGAATTAGCCGAGTTTTCAGGAAACAATGCCAGCAACGCTCTTCTCAATACAGGATGGGGCACCAAAAAAACAAAAACGTGTGAAGCTGGCGAGATGCTCGTGAGGGCATCTGCTACCTCCCCCCTCATTAGTGTCATTTCTGCCTTATGTCCTCTTACTTCTTTTTCCAATTTTTTTCTTTATCAAAACCTGCCCCTACCTCTTGCAAACCTAATTCCCTTTTAATGCCCACTATTAAGATAATGAACTGTGATGGCAGAACCCCATCAAATGAGAGAACGTCTGGACTTTTATCACCACTAAGTCACACTGCTGGGGACTTCAGAGCCATGCATTCCTCCTAGCCATTTCTTGGTGGGCTTTTTCCCCCCTCCCTCTCTTTATGCAAAGTCTGAGGGGGTCAAGGCGAGGTCATAGCTTTACAGTAATTGAATTTATAATCCTGTTTTCTCCAGCTAGGCCTGACCATTTACAGCAAACATCTTGTTAAACTGTAATTACTGGACTACTGAAAATTCCCCCCGAACAATGAAAAGAAGATCTTTGGAAATAATAAAAAAAGGAGGTACAGTCATTTTTAAAAATAGCTATCTGCAACCCCACTCTTTGTGTTTCTGCAGCTCTTCGCCTCAGTTAGTCCTACAAGGCTTATCTGGAAATATTCAAAATAATTTGGAGCAAAACAGAAGAAGGAGAGAGATCACAAGTACCCATGTCTGCTCATGGTGCTGAAATCATCAGGGTGCAAACCATGGCTGGGGACCTGTCTGAATGAAGAGCATTTGAAGAATCTCTCTTGAGGTTTCACTCAGCAGAAAGTTTACTTAAAATACATTTGGAAAAAATCTCCATTGAGACTTGGTCACGGCAAAGCTGCATAACCAGACTTTGCACTCTTTTTGAGAGAGAAAAAGAATAATAAAAATATGTGTGCCACAATATTTACTAGTAAAGGAAGAAGTGTGAGTGTGGGCTAAACAACAGCACACTTATAAAAGGGGATAGGAAAGTTCACAAAGGAATATTTGGTGCTTGTTTTCATTGCCTGTGCTTGGGGTGGCTTAGCAGGAGCTCTCCTACCACAGAGATAAAGCCACCAGGATCTTTCCACGGGAACCAGATCTGCCCACCCATTTGCCTGCACCAGAGGGGAGAAGAATAGCAAACCACTGCCCCATGCTGTTCCTTTTGCCCTCATCAAAGACCAGCACAGTGACTTCAAACTCCTCCTATCTCCCACTCCCCACTGACACCCATTACCCAAACTCCTGCAAAAATTAATCAACATGTTGAGTCTTTATCAAACCTGTCTTGAGGAAACGGGCTCAAAGGCACCAAATCTGGATGCCAGTCTGGAAACCTTACACCTGAACTAGGTCATGTTTTGTCAGCAACAGTATTGGATCAATTTTTCTACACATTTCCAATAAACACCCCTTCTCAACTCCAGCAAACAGTGTTGCAAATCAGTTTATCATTATCTTGTACAAACCATGAAAATTAGAATCATGTGAGCAGAAGGTTAGACTAATTCTCCTTTCTCATTATAAGCACAGGTGTAGCACAAACACCATGTGAAATAAGCAATTAAAAAAAATCTGCTTTTTTTCCCCCATTAGCTGCCTTAGCTCCATGACCAATTAGAAAATTGTTTAATATCTGTAATCTGCATTTGCAGAAAGCAATTTTCACAGTAACTCTTCGAAGTAAAACAACACCATAAAACCCTAGTGCCTCGGCCATTTCTTTTTGTGAGTCTGGTAAGGCTCTTGCTGTGTTTGCTCCATCCTTCTCCTGCCCCACTGCCAGGACCTGATGCTGGCACAACCTCAATTTCACGACCTTTTCTTCCTTCTCCTCCAAACTACAAGCACTTTTAAGAGGAAAGGGGGGGGGGGGGGGTTTCAAAATAATAAACTGTACTATATACAGTATTGCTTATATACTAATATACTAGAATAAACTATGTATTTAGAGTTTACCAATAATCACCCACAAGATGTGCCTATGGTTAAACATAATCTCACCTGTTTGCCCCACGCTGTCATTTGGGATATCTGCTTTAAGAACATTTTACACACAGGTATTTAACAGTTATCTTCTTCCTACGCATTCGTGTGAGTATTTTCTATAAGTAGCAATTCTGCCAAACAGCTCAGTGTTTGGATGTCTTTGGGGGGAATTCAGACACAAGAACATTTTCCTTCTGGGCAAAGTCATAAAATGACATTCTCGCTCCTCCCACTAGAAGTCAAACGGAGGTCAGCTCCCCATCCTTGTATCTGTTTAAATAAACTGGTCCAGCTGTTTGTTTCCAGGATGCCCTTTAACCTTCTGTCCCATCCTCCCTGCCTTTGTAACACAACGCTTTACTTTGCATTATAGTAGACTCCAAACCACTATGCATTTTAAAAAAGAAAAAAAAAAAAGAAAAAAAAAGAAGAGAGTATTCACTTTCAAGTTTCTTCCTGCATCCCAAACCTGAAATTCCTAAGAACCTATTAGATTAAAACAATGTAACTTGCCTTGAGAGAGAACAATGCTGTGATGTTTATAAATCACATTTGGGAACTCTTTGCAAGCAAAACTGCGAATTAGCTGTTGCTGCAGAAATATACGGGCATGTGGTTAATTTCTTCATACTCTCAGTTTTTTTCTTTGAGAGAAGGGCCAGCATCTTTTGATCACTTTTTGAATTTCCAAATTGCCAGGCTGATTTGAACATCAGCAAAAACAATGGAACAGAAAAGCTAACAGGAAAAATCTCCCTTCCCCTTTTCCCAACTGCTCATATTCACATATCTTAAGAGAAAGAAACTCTAAATCACCCTAATCTTTAAAAGTTCAGAGAAATCGGGACCTAAAAAAGGTATTTGCATACTAACTGCTACTGAAATGGAGTATTATCAAAATACAATTTAGCATAAGGCTTAAGACAGATGTGTAACCTTACTCATGCGAGTAAAGACCCAATCGGGCTCAAAGGTTTGCAAAAAGTATTTTTTCCACACCAGTGCTCTCTGTTGTGGTACCTCTGCTCTGATGAGGAAGGGTATTTTTTTGGTTTGAGTTTTTTGCCTCAAAAGAGTAGGATCAATAGTGGCACAACAACATAATATCCCTCAGTGTACAAGCTGCACTCGGCAAAGTGACGCCTTGGGCTGCTTTATTTTTTTTCCTTTCTCCTTTTTTAGTAGCTCTGAGTGAGTTTCCACTCTTGCACATGAACTGTACTAAACTTTTGTACAATAAATACGAATTTCTAAGGTTTTTGAAGCAGGGACTATGAAGCTATTTCTATCAGTGCTGTCATGTATTTTTCCCAGGAACTGGTGAAGCAGAAGTCACCATTTTTCCTGCGTGTCATGTGGTATCAGTGAAAATTAGCTCTGAATTTCA
>VYZT01041644.1:2567-19567 GCA_013400735.1 Pomatostomus ruficeps | reverse complement strand
AATGCCTGATTCTCTATCACTTCTATCAGGTTTTTTTTCCAGCATCCTCACGCTGTGGAGAAGCAGATGTTCAGGCACATCATTAATTCTGCTTTATTCCCCCTGGGCATTTCCTTGTGTCGTTCCTTACCTGCTAACGACACAGATGGGGGAGAGAGATTAGAGGGAAGATGTTTCTGCTTTGTCTGGTTAAAAGGGAAAATATTAAAGAGCCCAAATGACACAGAAACCGAGTGCTTTGATGGCAAAATCAAATCTGAGTGTGACCACACCTCTCTCAGGTGGTGCCACTGTGTGTTTTACAAGGCAGAAAACCCAGATCAAAAAAACCCACATAAAACCAACCAAAAACTCCCCCAAAACTCAAAAGGACCTAAAAACCCCCCAACCTACAAAACAGCACAACAAAACTGTCAGGTTGGTCTCTCTGCCTCCAAAGATTCTTTCTTTACAGAAAAAGTAAACAAAGTAGTAACAACTCCCCTTAAATACTTCACGCTCTCTGTTGGCAGCATTTGAATGTCTCTGAAGGGCCTTTGCGTGTGCCAGGGTGCACTGATGGCCACACCTGTCACAGATGGGAAATATTGAAATGATCTCCTCAAAATATCCTGGTCTGGCAGCAAAGAGCTGATAGGAAAAGGGAGAATTTGTGTGGAAAAAAGAGTGGGAAGGAAAGGATTTGGGCCCTTTTTCCATGGGAACAAGAGATGGACTTCAAATCTCACTTTAGGAGCATTGGATATGAGGGAAATGACAGATGAGGTAATTAGGGAGGTAAAATCTGAGAGGGGCATCGGTGATCAGGACACCTGGGAGGAGGAGCTGATGGAGCTGGAAAGAAAATCATGTTTGGAGCAGCAGGAAGAGCAGAAAACCCCTGAGCCTTGCAGGAACTCTCAGCCTGGCTGTCAGGAGCAACTCAGCTGAGCAGAAAATGCCTTTGAGCAAGAGGGATGACAAGAGAACAACAGGAAAAGGAACCCGGCGAGATTACCATGCGAAGAGCTGCAATTCAAGAGAAAGCTCAAAACAGCACCCAGAAAAGGAGAACTCACACGAAGCCCCACCCCAGCTTCTGCTCGCCGCCTTCTCCAAAGAACAGGAGGCGAAAATAGAATTTTACTAATGCAAACTGGAATAATTACACAGGAAAATGACTTCGATCGAATAACTGGGAACAACACCAGGGCTGGGTGTGAATTGAATAATTGGGAACAGCAGCAGGGCTGGGTGTGAAGGCACTTGGGGTATGGAAACTGTGGGGTGAGGTGGGAGCCGCTCAGACGGGAAAAACGTGCTCAGATGGGGTGGGGGAGTGGCACCATCTGGCCCAAAGTCAACAAAAGTAAAGCTTTGTAGGAAGGAGGGAAAAAAAAAATGCAAACAGCTCTCAGTGAGTAAATCTGAGTTAAAACCACGGGATTTTTGATGGAAGGAGTGGTGGAAAGTGGCAGCAAATGGAGATGGGGATAAAACAGAAAATGGGGTTTATTGAAAGTAAATTAAGGCAAATTAACCTATAGGGTTATATATAAAGAATACAATAATGTAATATAATAATATATAATAATACAATAATATAATATATATAAATGATATGATAATATATATAAAACCTATAGGTTTTNTAATGTAATATAATAATATATAATAATACAATAATATAATATATATAAATGATATGATAATATATATAAAACCTATAGGTTTTATGAGGTGATTGTTTGGTTTGGGGTTTTTTAGGAGGCGAGGGATGAAAATCAGTGGATCTAAACTTTCTTAAAATCTGTAAATAATCTGATTCCGTGCTGAAAGGAATGACTGCCATAAGGATGGCTACAAGGATTAATAAAACTGGAAGGGAAATAGAGGAGATTGTCCAGAGAAGCTGAGGATTCCTCATCCCTGGAAGTGTTCCAGGCCAGGCTGGAGCACCCTGGGGTAGGGGAAGGTGTCCCTGCCCGTGGCAGGGGGTGGAATGAGCTTTTTTTTAATCACACGCCTGAAAATGGCCCATTCAGCTCTGCCTACCACTAAAAATGGGACAAACAGCCTTGAAAAGGGGCAGAGATTTAATTTAAAGGATGCTGGTGGTGTAATCAGCCCTTTGCGGCCACCTCCTCCGTGCTTGAGCAGCCCCTGCCTGCCTGGCTCCCTCCATCAGGAGCTGGATCCTTCCTGGCTCTACCCAGCACCCCTTGGTGACATCAAATCAAGACAGCAATGACACCTGACAGCTCCCCCTAGAAACTGCAGTGCTGCAGCAGGGACTGGAAAGAGAAGGGAAAAAATGAAAATTAAAAAAAAAAAAAAAAAAAAAAAAAAAAAAAAAAAGAGAAAAAAAAAAAAGGGGAGAAAAAAAAGATAGCAATGAAATTCAGCTTTGCTTCAGGGGAAGACAGCATGAAACTAAGGCCAAAAAAAAAAATTTGCTGACTCTCCAAAACTCCTTCAAGTGTGTAAAATCAATTAGTGGAGAGCCAGGCAGCGGCGTGCTGAGCTGCAGGAATATCAGTGAGGAGCACAGGGAGCAGCTCCTTCCCTGGAAGTCACCTCCAGGAGGGTGAGAGAGGGAAGGAAAGGAAAACTGCCGGGAAGGAACCAGCCCTGCCTGATTATTCGGCTTCCTCCACCTCCAGGAGGGTGAGAGAGGGAAGGAAAGGAAAACTGCCGGGAAGGAACCAGCCCTGCCTGATTATTCGGCTTCCTGTGAGCATTTCCAACTCTAACCTGGGATAACAGAGGAGGAGCTCTCAGGTGTCCCTGTGGGGTCACCAGATTTCAGTCCCCAAACCGACCCTCAGCCCTGCTGTGCCTGCTTAAAAAATCTCAGCCCTGCTCCAAGTCTGTGACAAGAGAGACAAGTGGGACAAGAGTGGTGCCTTTTGGTGACACGGCCTAGGAAAGTCCTGCCGCTCTGTCAGTGGTGCTGAGCAATGATTTCATAATTCTGACACACCCAGGTGCTCTGGGCAGCTGAACACAAGAGATGGAGCCCAAAAAATGCCCAAAATATATTGGTGACCCTGCCACTGTCCCCCTATAAACACAACCATGGCCTGGCTGATCAATTCTCCCCACCTGAAAGCCGCTGGAAATTCATCCAACTGAACAGCAAAGCCTCACAGATTTGAGTTATCCATTCTTTAACAACCCCTCAGCAGTAAATCTGGCCCAGGGATTGCCCCAATTTCCCCCGAGGAAAGGATGCAGCAGAGGGATCAGGGTGACCACAGTACCTGGCGCTGTGTGATCACTGAGTTACAGAAAAGTTGGCCTGAAGAGATCTCAGGAGGGCTGGACTCGCACCAATATTGCCCTTGCTCAGTGACAGATTCCTCTACCCCAAAAAAACCCCCAAGTACAGAGATTTCCCAGCCTTTCTGGGTGATTTGGTTTGTTTCACAACCCTCACAGTACAAAAATTTGCAATTTTTATACCTGCTCTTCAAGCACCATCTGACTCAACCTTGTGCAGAACCCTGAGGTCAAAGAGGAGCCAAATCTCCCCTTTTTACACAGCAAACGCTCATCTGCACACTCAGGTGTCCCCCTTTTTCACCTTCACGAATAAAAACCACGAGATTTGCATTGGCAGCCCGTTTGCAGGGGAAGTTGTAAGAAAAAATGAAGTCCCAGGGATTTCCAATGACTGGGACACAGGCAGGTGGCTGCCATGACACACACCCTGTCCCACCACTGAGAATGGCATTGGAGGAGTGATTAAAGGTCTGGAAAACCTGCTAGGATCAAAAAATAATGATCAAAAAGCAGATTTTAAAGAAGTCCAGCTAAAGTTAGGGAGAGAGAAAGCAAATGTGTCATCAAGTGCTTAACCCGTGAGGAGATTTCCTCCCAAGGGTGTCTATTTAATGTGAAAAAAAAAAAAGCTTAAATTCCAGGGACTGAGCTCTCTAATGAGGATTAGAAGGGGATGGTTCAGCACTGCCTGGCAGGACTGGCCAGGAGAAACTTTCAGGAGTTTCTCTTCCAAATCATTCGGGTCTGTGTGTGCTGCAGGGCCCAGGAAGGGCCTGGTGGTTGGAGCTGTGCAAATGGGAAAAAGAAATTTCACCGAGTGAGCTCCAGAGGCCCCTTCCAGCCTCAGCCGACCCAATTCTGCATGGAAACGATGTTGAGTTTGCCAAGAGTGAAGGGACAAGGTGCAATTCTTGGGATTTTTCTTTTTTCAGGGAAAAACCCAGCAAAGATTAGGAGAGGCCATAAAGGCCTGACTAATTTATCCCTGTTTATTAAGAACTCCCGGTCATGGTATCTACAACTTCTTGTCCCATCCTTTTCCCCAGTGTCCTTACAGATCCTAATCCGTTCCTGGGTTTCTCTGCTGACCAGCAAAAAAATTTGGTTTAGGTTTTGAAACATTAAATTATCGTGGCTGCAACTTCAGGCTCAAATTAGTGGCCCTACCCTACCAAATTTGTGGTTCTAACCTACAAAATTTGTCATTCTACCCTACCAGATTTGTGGTTCTACCCTACCAAATTTGTAATTTTACCCTACCAAATTTGTAGTTCTACCATACCAAATTTATAGTTTTACCCTACTAAATTTGTGGTTCTACCCTACCAAATTTTTAGTTTTACCCCACCAAATTTGTGGTTTTACCCTACAAAATTTGTGGTTTTACCCTACCAAATCTGTGGTTTTATTCTACCAAATTTGTGGCTCTACCCTACCAAATTTATGGTTCTACCCTACCAAATTTGTGGCTCTACCCTACCAAATTTGTGGTTCTACCCCACCAAATTTGTGGTTTTACCCTACAAAATTTGTGGTTTTACCCTACCAAATTTGTGGCCCTAACCACACTGTTCATGGAGATTTTTTTTCCCTCCTGCTTTTTATTCCCAGAAGTTTTATCAAATACTTAAAGACAAGTTGTGATTTGTCCCTCAGTGTTTCGTTTTCTAGAATAAACATCCGCAATTCTTTCGATTTTTTTTCCTTCCACGGCGTTTTTCAGCCCTTTCATCATTCCTCTGGCCCTGCCTGGGCTCCAGCTCCTTCGAGTGACAGCTCTGCCAGGGATTATTTGCTTTTTTTCCTTTGAGCAAAACAAAAGTTTGGTTCCAGTTTATTGTTTATCTTGCTTGCTGCCTCACATCATCAGCAGCCAAATGTAAAAGGGCCCAACCTCTGTGGAAAATAAACTAAAACCAGGCAAAAAAACCCTGAAAAATTCTGATTTTGCAGGTGGAGAAGTGCATGAAGTTGGGGAGGACAAAGTTCTGTCAGGAGAAGAAACCCAGGGTAATATTACCAGGTCCTTTATCTAAGTCAGTGACATAATCAGCCTTCAGCAAATTAAAATATCAGTGCACCGGATGAACTTTGGGTTGCAGAGTCACAGCTGAACGAGGAAAATGAACTGCAAGGAATGATAATCACCAAGGAAAAGCAGGAAAATGACCAGAAAAGGGCACCCTCTCCATGCCCTGAAGTGACACCACAGATTCCAATAGCTTTTATATATTTTTATATATATTTATGTTAAAATAGAAGCGTAAAAATACAGCCTTGCCCTGCAAAATCAACACCAAAAGATTAAAAAAAAAAAAAAAGGAATTCTTAAAAAAACCCCAATATTTCCTCATTTTAGTTCCTCTCCTTTCATGCAGCCCAGGAGTTCACACTCCCATGGGTGAACTTCACTGAGGAATATCCAGTTCCATGGAATTCCTGGGAATTCCCTCGTTGGATATAAGGACAGTGTTGTCCTCAAACACGAGGAAGTTTGGACATTGAAAGAATTGAGATAATCAGGGAAATTCTTCTGCAGAGGCATCTCTGTGGCTTTGCTTTTTTTCTGAGGGTTTGTGCAGCTGACAGGACGGGTCAAACAACAGACCTGGACATCACGAAATCACAAAATCATTTAGGTTGGAAAAAACCTCAAAGATTGAGTCCAACAATTAACCCAGCACTGAGAAATCCCCACTAAACCCTGTCCAACGGCACTTGGAGAGCCACCAGTGTGAGGCCTTCACCTGCAATCCCAGCCAGCAGCAAGGTCCTGTCAGGATTTTAATTCGAATTAATTTAAATTAATTAATAATTTTAAATGCCACCTGCCAAGCCATACAATGGGAGACTCACACTGAGTTTACCCATCCAAGAAGGAAAAATCTCATGGCTTCAAAACCCTCTGGACTGGGACATGGTGGAGTTGGCAGTGCTGGGTTGCACCAGATGATCTTTGAGGTCTTTTCCAATCGAAACATTTTTATGATTCTGCGGATTCAGAGGTGGAATTGCACAAGCAGATTAAAAACTCCTTCAAAAGTCCTTCTGCCACAGGTGGAGCTGCCATCAAAGTTTCTAATTGCAAACTGCCTTAGAGGAAATAACCACAAAACCCATCCTAAAGGATTAAGGTGCATCATTAAAGAATAAAAATAATAACTATTAAAAAATCCAGTCCCTCTTCTCTCCAGAGTTGTACATGGAGCAGAGTTTTCTCGGCCACACCACACGCTCCTGGAAATCCCAGATTTCCCACAGAAGGCATCCACCACGGGAACATTTCAAGCACGGACACGCAACAAACACAGCCCGAGGATTTTCTAAAAACGTTAACTGAGAAAACCCAGCCAAGTCCATCCACGGCCCAGGAAGAGGAAAATGTTCTATAAACACAGAGAGATCTCCACAAACAGGAGATCCCCTCTGCCTGTGTTCTGCTGCCTGAAATTAAAGCTGAGTTTAATATTCTGCTTATTTCATTGCCTTCTCCGCTTTTATTAATTGTGCAACACTGTTAATGAAGCAGCACTTAAATTGTTCATAACAACATTAAAACCCATGAAATGAATGAGGTTTCCCTCTCAGGCCCTCCCTGTGGGCTGGGGGAGGTTGCCCTGTGCTGATTGAGTGTTTATGAAGTTGATTTCTGAGTAAACAGTTGTAGGGAATTGATCACCGCACTGCTGAGCTCTGCTCTGCTGATCCTCTGCGCCTTTCCAGGGAATTTTCTCGGAATGAAGCCACTGGGATGAGATTATCCCACTCCCACTGCCAGGCTGCCGTCCCTGCCTTCCAGAAAGCAGCACCAGCGGGTTGTAGGAGCCTGGTAAAATATCCCTGCTGGCCCCAAACGATGCTGCTTTAATAAAATCCATCCTCGTTAATAAACCCCATCCTCGTTAATAAACCCCATCCTCCTTAATCAACCCCATCCTCCCTAATAAACCCCATCCTTAATAAACCCCATCTTCCTTAATAAACCCCATCCTCCTTAAACCCCATCCTTGTTAATAAACTCCATCCTCGTTAATAAATCCCATCCTCCTTAATAACCCCATCCTCATTAATAAACCCCATTCTCCTTAAACCCCATTCTCCTTAAACCCCATTCTCTTTAATAAACCCCATTCTTGTTAATAAACCCCATCCTTAATCAACCCCATCTTCCTTAATCAACCCCATCCTCCTTAATAAACCCCATCCTCCTTAATAAACCCCATCATCCTTCATAAACCCCATCCTCCTTAAACCCCATCCTTGTTAATAAACTCCATCCTCGTTAACAAATCCCATCCTCGTTAATAAACCCCATCCTCCTTCATAAACCCCATCCTCCTTAAACCCCATACTCTTTAATAAACCCCATTCTCCTTACTCAACCCCATCCTTAATAAACCCCATCCTCCTCAATAAACCCCATCCTCCTCCTGTGATCTCTGCATCCTCCCAAAAACTTCCTTCTCCTGACAGCAGCACCAATTAAAGATGTGGGACCTCCTTCACCACCCTGTCCTGTTTATAAAATCGTGGAATTATGGAATGGTTTGGGGTGGAAGGGACCTTAAACTCCTCGCATTGCAATCCCTGTGATATTCAGGGATATTTCCCACTATCCCAGGCTGCTCCAAGCCCAGGTTACTGCTTGGTTCTCCTGGAAGGAGCGTCCAGGCCACCAAAAACACGAGGAGATCCAAGCCAGGCACGGGTTCCCGATGGAAATGATTAACTTGGAGTGAAAATTTCATCCCAGCTCAGCCATGAATTAAAAAAAGGGGGGCAAACGGAAGTGAAAATGAAGAAGTGAACCAACAACCCGGTGTTTACTAAACGGGGACAAATATAGATGAGGAAATACAAACAAAGTGTCATGAAAGAGCCTTATATGAGAACCTGAAAACTGGTAAAACTAAGAGATTCATGAGTTAATATTTTTAGGTTTTTTCTATTTTGATTAATTTGGAGTTTGGTTTCCTAGGAGATTTTTGGGTTTGGATTTTTTTTTAACAAAAACATGACAACAAACAGAATTTTATGGACTCTACACTCCAGCAGAGGAAAGTTCAACATGTAAAAATTGTGATCTGTATTTGGAAAGCAGCGGGGCAGGGCTCTGATGATGGTGGAGAAGCTTTTTCCAGCTCATTAGTAACAGGGGCAGATGTTAAACAGCATCCAGGAGAGATAAACATTGAAAATTAGCAGGCCTGGATAACTGGCACCTAAGAGCCTTTGTAAAACTGGCTGAGAGATCTGTGTGAGCACAGCCAAATGCAGAACCTGGACTTGAGAAAGGACATCAATTTCCAGCATGGCAGCCCGGATTTTGGGAAAGCAGCGATGTGGCAGAGAATTTGGGGATGAAAAGAGGTAAATAATTCCACATGGACTCCCAGTGCGTGCTGGGAAAAGGCAAATACAATGTTAGCTGGATAAACTCAGCGGAGAGGAAGGACACGAAGAAAAATCTCCTTTTTTCCTACAGATCTGTCCCGTGACACCGCGTCAAGAATTTTAAGAGGCCAATAAAACCCGAAGGAGGGTGTGGAAAGGAAGCCCAGAAGGAAGTGGAGGAGCTGTGCATCCTCCTGGATGCCCTGGGGTTATCTCAGCAGCGCTGGCTGCACGCTCAGGAGGCTGAGGCAGGTGTTGGACGTGCTCAGAGCTACCAGAAAATTCCATTTCTCAGGGTAAACCACAATGGGACACGAACTGAAAACCTCTGCAAACCCATAACTCTCTCCAGATGATTTCCAAAGGCCAGGGGAGATGTGTTCACTGCCCATCTCAGCCCCTGGAAAAGCAGAGTTCCACAGAGCTCGAGTTACATTTTATCAGGAGCGGGGTGTTGCACCCGGCGTGCTGGAGGTAACTGGTGAAAATTCGCTGCTTTTAAGAACTTGCCAAATAAAATAATCCATCCTTCCCATCAGGGATTGCTCCAATCTTAATATAGCTCCAACTGCACGGACTTCCTGGGCTCTGAGGTCAGATTTTGGCCCAGGCACAGAGATGTGACATTTCCCTCGGATTTTCCCAAGTAGCTGTTGGCTCCTGCTCATGAAAGCCCACTGCTCTCGTTTGGGAAAAAACACATTTAAATAATGAAGGTTCAATGGTGTTCTCAACTGCAAGAGGAGGAAATGCTGCACAGAACTCCTTGAAAACTCAGTTTTAGGGGATTTCTCTTTGATCAACACCTTTGGGTGGAAAAATCCTGGTCAAGGTCTAAATATCCATGTCCTGAAGGGAAGGAGAGGAAAAGAAAAATCATATTGATCCTGCTGGAGCCGCAGGTGCTGTTAATTCCCAAAGTTTCATCAGGAAACTTGCAGAATCTTCTTTTTTTCCATGGTCAATGCATCCTGGTCTGGTGGAAGGAGCAGGGGGTTGGAACGAGATGAAATTTAAGATCCCATTAAATCCATTCCGTGATTTTGTGGTCCCAGCCAAGAGAGCAGCAGCAGCTTTCAGGTCACCTTGGTGGCACAGAGAAGAAAGATGCCAAACATCTGTAATCCAGCTGATAAACAAACAAAAAATTCAACTTTTTTTTTTCCCCCGAATAATTTCATGAGTTTTCTTCTGCTTTTGCTGGTTTTTGGGGTTGCCAGGAGTGACCAGTGTTGGTATTTCACCAGTGCAAAGCAGTGACATCGAGCTGGTCCCTGCACAGGCAGGAACAGACACAGATTTTGCACTCCAAATTTGCACACTTTTGAATTCCTTTGCCTGAGGTTTGCTGCCCACCCCCAGCTGAAAGACTCCAGGAAATTTGGGAGAGTCCGTGGTCCAAAAAAAGGTGTCTGAGGGCCCTTGGCAGCCCTCAGCTTCCTGAAATGGCACAAGGGCCCACCTGCGGCAGAGAAATCCAACCCCAAACTCCAGTGACCTCAAAAGGAGGGCAGAGAAATCTAACCCTGAACTCCAATGACCTCAAAAGCAGAGTTTGGCATCTTAATCTGCAATCCAGTCCCACCCTGGGGACGTTTTAAAGGACAAAATCACTAAAAATGAAGGATGAGTGGTGTCTCCCTGCCCTCTGCACGACATCTCCCTCTGTTCCACGTGTGGGAGAAAGAAATCCATCTTGAGAGAAGGAGCTGTCCTGCAATTCCAGGGAAGAGACACCATTCCAATCTCTTTTTTTGGCCGTTTTGTGGTCTTCAAAGCAAACACATCCACGTCCTCCATTCTGGGTTTCCTGGATCCCACAAGCCCGGCCTGGGGCTCCCATTTGCTATCTCAGGTGCCCTGAAATAAAAAAGGATTGCTCTGCCCGTGGTTTATCACACTCTGGGTCCTCACCTGGGAACAGGGACCTAAAAACATCTTCAGGGCTGGGATTTCACAACCCAAATGTTTTTCTGTTCTGTGAAGAGCTCAACCTTTTCCCTGAGCATCCTCGGAGCTGGAAAGGCCCCTCAGTGGCACAAGCTCACGCTGCCGCGGCCGAGGCTGCTCCAGCAGGGGAAGATCTTCCAGAAAAGGCAGCTCAGGCTGGTGCCAACAGGAAAATCATTTTTGAGGTCAGGAACTCTTCCCAGCTCCAGTGAAAAATGAGGATTTTTTGTTCCACAGCCTGTGCTTTGCCCACTGTGGTGTTCACCATGATCTGGTTCTGGCCATTACCTTCCCTGAACTGGTTTTCTGCCTCCGGGGGTTGATTCCTGCCCAGAACATCCCATTCCCAGCCCTACACATGTTATTGAGGACCAGTTTTTGCCGATGAGAATTTAATTTTAAATCCCAAACTGGCAGCAGGATCTGGCTGGGCCTCACAGGTTTATCAGGCCGTGCGTATTTCTGGCAGAAAGTGGCTTCTCCCAATGTGGAATTGCAGCTTTGCCTCTTAATTTCATCCCTAAATTCCCAGGAATCGCACAGGAGGCACAGCAGCACAAGGTGGGGAAAGAGAAGGAGCAACAAAGCCTAAAATCAGAAGCCCAAAATCCACATTTTACGAGGCGTGAGTGCTGCTGCCCAGCTCGTTATTGCTGTAATTATAGCTGTGATTAGTGCCACTCATAATGATGAGCTTTCCACGATCCCAGGGCTGCAGGAAGGGAGGGAATTTCTCCTTCCCCAGTTTTCCCAGCCTTGGCATGGAGCTCCCAGCATGGCCAAACTGAGCCTCTCAAAGAGCCCGAGGAAAATCCAACCCAGTGATCCCACCCCACCGATTAACAGCCAGACCCTAATTGTGGTTATACAGCCTGGAAATATTGCTGTGGCCGAATAAACGACAAAAAAGTGAATAAAAAAATAAAAAAAATTAGATATGCAAAGCCTCTGAGAGTACTGGATGGAGTTTGCAGCCATCACGTTGCTGCATTTCTGCTCTTTTATTGTACATCAGCCTGTACAAAAGATTTGTGTCATTCCACTCCCCGGTGACACAAGTTGGTGTCAGACTTTTGTTATCGGAGGTGTTTGACAGCAGCATCTCGTGTCACAGCTAAACTGGGCCAGGCAAGACTGAGCAATGCAAAAAGCAAAATAACAGCTTCATTTTCTCCTAAGTGAACACATTTTATCCCCTGGATTGAGCCCAGCACCAGCTCCAGGCTTTGCTCCACAGAATTAAGGGCTGGATAGGAGATAGAGGGAAGTGCTTTCCTCAGCATCGGAGCACAGCAGAATGTGCAGCTCTGCTCTGAAAAGCTCTCATTTAAAAGCAAAAAAATCAAGGTCGGCTCCCCAGAGTGCAGCGTCCTCCTGGGATGGCAAAGTGAACTCTGGAGTCAAAGCAGGGAGAGCTTAAAGGAGATGGGAGGGGAAAAAAAATCACATTTCTTCCGAGAAGCAGGGAAATTATCCCTGACCTGGGATCCAAGCCACTGCGGATTAAAAAACTCTTTGGAACAAGAAGATAATCACACTTTTTTTCTCCTTCTACACAAAGCAATTTGCATTTACAATGGCACTAGAATTAAATCCAGCTGGAATGGCTTTTTAATTAAAATCATACTTTGCTTATCAGAGGGAGAGCACTTAACTGATTGCAAAGGGAACGTGGTGAACTCTGGCATCCCATTCCCCATTCCTCAGGCCAGGCTGTGCCCCAAAGTCCCTCTGCTCAACCCCATGTGACCCTTTGGAGACCACCTGAGCTCTCCTCACGCCATTTAGGGTTCAGAAAAACCCATGTAGGACACACAGAGTAAAAGTCGAGACAAAATCTTGTTCTCTGAACCTGCTGGAGATCAATTTGCTGAATCCTGGGAATTTCCCAAGCAAAGAATGCCCACACATTTAATTTCATCTCCTTGGCTGAGTTATTTATCTGTGTAGACAACGGAAAGTTTTCCCGCTGTCCTGGGAGGGCCCTGAGGCCAAAGGCTGAACCCATTCCTGGCAGATTCACCCCATTCTGTTGCAAAATACACCAAGTTGAAAATTATTTTAACTCCAGTCAGTGTTCACAATCCCAGAATGAACTGGGGGGAGGCCTGATGAGCTCAGCATCTCCCCAGGCTGGGAGCAGCACAGGAGATGCACAGAGAGAACAACCAGCAAGGGCCAGCAAGGGCCAGCAACCAACAGCAGCTCCAAACAACAGCCCTGGCCCAGGGGAGACACCTGGGCCGGGACAGACTGAGCAGAGAACCCAGCAATCAAGGCCTCATTAACATCAGAAGCAGAGAAGATCTGGAACCAACAGGAAACCAAATCCTCAGAACTCCGGAACTTGGAACCAATGGACACGGAACCAATGGATCTCTGTGGGTTTGACTGGATAAAGTTTGGGGAAAATCGGGTAAAATCCCTGTGCCATGGAATGATTTTCTCTGCACAGCCGGGCTGGGTGTGGATGAAATGATTTCTGTGGCACATCCTGGCCAGAGCACCATCCTGGCCAGAAATAAAGCAACGCCTTGATTCTCTGACACTGAAAATGGTGTTGGAGAGTTTTAGTTTTTCCTGCAGTTTTCGGTGACAGAACCCTCGGTGGCAGAGCCAGGCTCAGTCAGCTGAGCTGAGCTGATTTATCCGGGGAGGGCAGTGGCTGCAGGGCAGGATTTTCCCCAGCACAGCCATGAGTTAAATTCCAAGGGCCCAGTGAATATGTGACCAAATTCCTGAGGGTTTTTATCTCCCTCCTGTGAGGGGAAGGGACGCTGAGGCCGATGCTGGGGCTGAGGTCTTGAACTTGTGCTGTTCGCAGCGATCCTTTGGGAATTCCCTGCGGGACAGCACCGCCACAGGGACTCAGCAGCGCTTTCCTTACAGACAGAAAGGAGCTCAGATCCTACTTCCATTGGAAAAGACCTGATTTTACCTCCAGTAAAACGATTTTAGCCACAAAGTGCTGGTTTAGGCTGGAATAACCATGTCCCAGCCAATCCCAAGAGCACACAGGTCGCTCTCCGTGTGTTTCCCACATAATGAAGGAAATGCAGCTTTTCCCTTGCCCTCCTCGTGCCCTCTCCCTCCTGACACCCAGGAGTGATGCATTCTGCAGGGAAACATAACCCACTGACAAACCCCCCAGGAGACACCTGATCTCAGTGGCCAGAACTTCTTACATCCTTAAATACCTTTAAACCCCACGCTTAGTCCAATATTAAATTTCTAAGCCTGAAAACTTTCTTCCCCAATTAAATCTGCTGCTGTTGAAGGGAGTTAGAGAACCCTGGACTCCATGAATGGGATTGACACCGATAATTGTGACAGATGTTCCAAAAGTGGAATTCCTCCACTGTGGGATCTGTGGCACAGGCCAGGATCCCTCTCTGAGTGGGTCGGAGTGACAGCCTCTGAATCAGGAAAGTGGCATTTCCCTCCTTCCCAGAAATGGCTCCTCCATCAGTTAAAGATGTGGCACATTCTGGCCTGAAAAGGAAGTTTAAAACCAAGGTTTTTTCTTTCTTCATTCACCCTTCTGTCAAGAAAAAGAACTCAGGACTTCTGAAGATTTCCAGTTTCTTGATGGGAAGAAAAAGGAGGAAAACTTCTCTGTTTTTTTCTTCCTTATCAGCCAAGACTGAAAATCCCCAAGGATAAATCCCTTCATGCCCACTCAACTTTATAAAAAATGTTTTAATAAACTTTATAAAATAGCCCACCTTGCTGAGATCATTCCTCAAATAAAAGATAAGGGTTTTGGTTAAGGAAAATACATTTGGAAGGCAAACAGTCAGCAAGGTCTAATTTGAAGAGACCAGTCACCAATTTTTATATCTTGGCCTTAACATCGATTAAATCTCATTTTCCACACACCTCAGAGGGCAGCTCTGGTCACTCTCTGGTGAGCTCTGCAGATGTTTAATGGTGTCTCCAACACAGCCCTCACTGTCAGGGCACAAATTCAATTTTAGATTTCTCTTCCTCCCACCCCTCGTAATCAGCTCAGGTCCCTGTGTGTGTGCGGCTGGAGATGGGCACTGTGACTTTTCTGGTGGGAAGAACAATTTTTAATTTTGCTGTTGTTATTTTAGCACAGGGTGAAGAGTCTGGGTGAGATTCTTTATTCCTCCTGTGAGGACAATCAAAAATATGAATCCTCTTCTCCCTCCCCATGTTTTGACAGGAAACAAACCACGTCTGCTGGGTGGAACACCGTGCTGGGACTGTCACCCAACTCCTGAGCACACAGCCAGTGCCATCCTGATGGAAACCATTCCCTGGCTCTGCTCCCTGACAAATCCTCCTTTCCCTTCATGGCCGTGATCCCCAGGACACTTGGGAAGGCCCGAGGCTGCTGTGGGTGGATCCCTCAAACCGAGGGGTGATGTTGGGAGAGGGCAGTGAGTTCTGCCACAGGTACAGCAAAATCCTCCAGCTGGCTTTGAGCTTCTGCTGCACAAACACATCCACACCCTCACACAAATCCCAGAATAAAAAACTGAGAGGAAGATTGCCAGAAGAGGCATCGTCAGTGGGACCTTTCCACCAGGGATCTGGCAAATCCACAGCACTGGAGGGACTGGGCTCTGGGGAGTCTCCCAGTGTTTAAGGGGGGGTTATAAAAAGAGGGAGAGAAATTTTTCCATGGGCAGATAGAGATAGAACAAGGGGAATGGTTCTAAACCAAGAGGAGACATTTATTAGATGACAGGAAGGAATTCTCTGCTGTGAGAGTGGTGAAACACCGGCACAGGGTGCCCAGAGAAGCTGTGGCTGCCCCTGGATCCCTGGCAGTGCCCAAGGCCAGGCTGGACGGGGCTTGGAGCATCCTGGGACAGTGGGAGGTGTCCCTGCCCATGACAGGGGGTGGAACAAAAATATTTTAAGGTCCCTTCCAACCCAAGCCTTCCCATGACTCTGATAACTACACAAAACCTCGAGATCCTGCCCAGCTCTCAACAAACCACACTGGATTTCCATACTGGATGTTAATTTTCAAACCAGAAGAAATGTTCCTCTTTCCTGTTCCCAGCTCCTGCTCTCACCTGGCTGAAAGTCAAACACAGATTTGGCTCCAGTCCTGCCCAACTCCCATTCCTGCACTGCCAGGCAGACCCGTAACTGCTCCAATGCCCTGCTCCTGCTGGAGGTGGCTCTGCCTCAATCAGTTCTCCTGACAGGAGAGCAGGAGGCTGAGCACAGCACTGGGAACAGGATCCCATTCCCTCCCTCACTCTGCAAACCTCCCCCACCCGTCTAAATCCAACCCCACCGAGGGTACAACGCTCCTGCACCAGAATCATAAAATCTTCAGAATCATAAAATCCTCAAAGTTGGAAAACACCTCTGAAATCATCGAGCCAAACATAAACCCGACAGTTCCACATCCACCACTAAACCATGGTCCAAAACACCACATTTGCACATTTTTTGAACACATTCAGGGAGGGTGATCTCACCCTGTTCCAAAGCTTGACAACGCTTTCAGAGAAGATAATTTTCCTAACACTTCCACTAGGAAAAAGAAAATGTTTGCATTCCCTGATGTTATCACGAGTCCACGTGTGTGGGGGGTAACCACATCATCCCCACGACATCAATTAGCAATGCTAATCCAGCCAAACACTAATTACGACGTCTTTAGGATGCAGGCAGACAAAAGTGAAAAGAAACAAGCCAAAAGTGGTAATGGGGGTGCATCTTTCTCGTTTCCAGGTTGGCTTTTAGGCACTCAGCCACAAGGCCACCTCCAGCAGAAAGTTCATTTTCCAAGGCTGGAGCTGAGCTGAGCTCCCCAGCTCGATCCTGACGTCTCCAGCTGCAGCTGAATTTCTTGGTTCATCTCCTTCTCCCGCTGGCTGCCCCAGTGGAGGCTGTTCCTCGCCTGCCCTTTTCCCCAGGCTGCTCTGCGAGGGAAATCAGCGTTTATTTTTAGGTCCGTTGCTCTCTGGCTGGTTGAGCTCTCCTCCCAGGGCTGCAATATTTATTTCATGCTTGTTTGCAGAGCTGCCAGCCCAGGAAGTTTGAGTGGCGAAGTGGCACACCAGAAATCATCCACAAGGAGAGGGGCATCAACCTGCCAAGGATTTTAACTCCCCTCTGGAATGGGAGACTCAATGCTCTGCAGCCCCAGAGTGGGAAGGAAGAAAGAATCAAAGACCCAGTTGATGTTTGATGAGGAGGATGATGATGATGGTTTCATTGTGAAAAAAAAAAATCCTGTCAAGTCTGCAGCACAGAGGAACAGGAGAGGGATGCACAGATAAAGAAATGTGCAGAGGAAAAATAAAAAATCCATGCTGGAAGAAGAGAGAGAAGTGCACTGGGCTGCTCAGCATTCCCAGCACAGGAAATGTTCCTGGAGCGCCACAGCTCTGGGAGGCCTC